>PVIU01013023.1:0-17680 GCA_004026605.1 Ondatra zibethicus | reverse complement strand
CACTATCCTCAGGGTTACTACATTCATGTGCTCTCTTACTACACTATCCTCAGGGTTACCACATTCATGTGCTCTCTTACTACATTATCTTCAGGGTTACTACATTCATGTGCTCTCTTACTACATTATCCTCAGGGTTACTACATTCATGTGCTCTCTTACTACACTATCCTCAGGGTTACCACATTCATGTGCTCTCTTACTACACTATCCTCAGGGTTACCACATTCATGTGCTCTCTTACTACATTATCCTCAGGGTTACCACATTCATGTGCTCTCTTACTACACTATCCTCAGGGTTACCACATTCATGTGCTCTCTTACTACACTATCCTCAGGGTTACTACATTCATGTGCTCTCTTACTACATTATCCTCAGGGTTACTACATTCATGTGCTCTCTTACTGATTTTGGGGAATGATACGGACATTATGAACCCTATGTTACAAGAAAGGGAGGAGGGGCTCAACAGCACCCCTGGTATTCACACACAGTAGTAAAATCGGGGGAGTGGTGCATGAGAGTCCAAAGCCAGAACACTTACTAAAAGAACAGCTGATTTTCTTACCTTCAGAAGTGCTAGCAAAGACATCTTTTAGGGAATGGATCTAAAATAGAGATAAAGGTTAAAATCTAATGTTTTTAACTGTCCTTTCTCACTATGGGCCTATTTTGTTCAGAGTTTCAAAGAAAAATATTTAACTGTATTCAAACACTACTTTTTGTTAAGAAATCTACCTTCAAAATTAAAAGGTTATGTTATATCCCTTGTTTCATTGTAAGCCTAAGAGTTTATTCAAGGATCTAAAATGTTACAGGTTTACCTTGAAATGTCCTGGCATTCTGTCCACAGCTACCTGCTCTCCTGGCTTTTTCTGCATACTATCTTCACTTAATAGCTATTGTTGATGAATCAAAACATACAAATAAATTTTCCCAACTTCTACCTTGATTTCCAAAGCAAGTATTCCAAACATTATTCCTTATCTTTTTAATGGCAATAGCAATCACAGTCATTCTAGCAATTCTGTGAAGAAACAGCAATGAGTCCTTCCTATCCCTCCACCAATCACAAAGCTTGTGGATTTTAAATGAAGGTTCTTTCAGAACTACCCTTTCCTATCACCATTGCTTTGCCCAGACCTTTATTATCTTAAATCTAAATAATTCCAAATAGCTTCTTCCCTGGCCAAGTCCCACCCTTTAACTATACCCTATCTAACCCTTTCCACCCAATAAAATAATGCCATCCACTCATTCACCTACTATACACTTACTCAACTACACCATGGGAGGCGCACACATCAAAAGATCTATTTAGAGTTGAAAAAAAGTCATCCTATATGTCAGAACAGCTAGTAAGGTTATGTGAATCTGAAAGTTGACAACAAAAGAAATGACAAATGTTTTGAGGTGATGGATATGCAAATTATCCCGATGAAATCATTACATAATGCACATAATAAAATGTCACATTGTACTGCAGAAACATATGCAAATATGTGTTAATTGAAAATTTCAAGTCTAATTATAGACTTTAGTTAACTGGCAAATGCATAATAAAAATCTTGCCTTCAAAAAGTCTGTATGTAGTTCAACTAGAAAAAATAAAAATGTACAAAACAAGTAAAAGCAAGCAAAATACCACCATCACCAAAAAATGAACCATGTAGTCAAAATAAAATTACTGTAAGTAGTTAAAATTTTTTCTTGAATTAAAGTATTAAAGTACCATAAAAATATCAACTTCAAAAATGACAGAAAATACAATTTATGCTATTAATCTTATGACATATTGCCACTACAATATATTCTCATTCAAATGACATTTAAAACTATTTGGCTTTATATTAAAATAAACTATAGACCTCATTACATTTGTGGGAAGAGCAAGGTTTTCAGTTTTTCTTGATTTTATGGTAACTGAAAATAGTCTGTGAATGTGTCTGTCTGAGGAATATGGACTGTAACATAAAAAAACAGAGGCTTGTCAGGCATGGTGACAGACACCTTTAGTTCCAGACCTCGGAAGAAGAGGCAGGTTAAGTCTTTGTGAGTTCCAGGACAGCCAGAGAACATAGTCAAACTCTGTCTCAAAAACAAACAACTAAAGAAAAGGAAAAAAAGAGCAAACACTATGATGTCCTAAACATAGAAATATATGTAAAACCTGATTTTGAAGTAGTCTTATTATTTATGCTATCCTTAGACAAGTATAAAAACTTTTCATTCAAGCACTGTCAATTCTTGAGACATGAAATATAAATGGTAGAGGGGAGCAGAGAAAAATGTAAAGCTCAATAAAAATTAATAAAAAAGAGGAAAAAAAGAAATATACATTGTAATTAAATATACATAAAAAATTAACAGTGGCTAATAACCTGTGTAATAGTAATATATATTTTCCTTTTATGTACGTATAATTTAAATTAGCTTTACTTAGCTTATAATACTTGCATACAAAAAAGCATTAAATCTTTAATAATTAGTTGACAGAAGTCACCAAGAAAAGTTGTAATTACTTAAATTTGTTGAATAAACTGTAACATTTGAAACTTAAGCTGGGCCTTGTAGTGTAAGCCTATAATCTGAGCTATTCATGAGGCCACGGTGCTGAGCACATTTTCAAGTTCAAGGCCAGGCTAGACTATAAGCCCGACTAAGCAATATGGTGAGACCTATGTCAAAATAAAAAGTAAAAGCAGGTCTGGGCTAGGGATATAACTCAGTGGTAAAACACTTCCCTAGCACATATAAGGCCCCATGGTCAATGTTCATGATCACCAAAACAATAAACAGCAAAAACAAAGGACACAAAAACATTACTATTTCCTATGACGATCAAAAAGTATACCTGCATCTCACTAGACTGACTGTCTTCCATTCCAGGCTCATATTCTGGTACAGCAGCAAGACCATACTCTCCAGACACAGGTCTTTTAGCTTCATATTGAGAAATCTCTGTATACAGAAAACGTTTAAATATAAACTAATCATATCTGATTTTCATTTTAATAGTATCTGGTGATCTTCATCAACTCCCAAGAGCAGCATAAACAAAAAGGATCAAGAATCTAGGTATGCTGTGTCTCCTTTACAACATCTTATGCCCAATCTTTGATCCATAAAGCCTAGGCCATGCTTCTTCACTAATACACTCATTTTTACTCATAATTCCTACTGAGGCAGTTCACTATTTGGGATAGTTCTAGGTCTGTTTTTGTCTTTCAATTTTACTTTTATTTCTTTTTTTCTTTCTTTTTTTCGAGACAGGGTTTCTTTGTAGCTTTGGAGCCTGCCCTAGAACTTGCTCTCTAGACCAGGCTGGCCTTGAACTAACAGAACAGAGATCATCCTGTCTCTGCCCCCTGAGTGTGCCACTACCACCCAGTTTAGCTTAATTTTACTCTTTTAGACTTATTTAATTTGCAAGAATATTTTGTTAGCAAGTATGAATGTATTCCATGTGTGTACCTGGTGCCCAAGGAGGTCAGAAGAGGGTGCCAAATCCTATGGAACTAGAGTTATACACATGGTTGTGTGCCACCATGTGGAAATTGAAGCCAATACTTTACAAGAGTAACAAGTGTTGCTTAACTCTCCAGCCCCCTCTAGGTCTGTTTTTTTATTAGTGACTCAAAAGTAAAAGCATAATAAAAACTTTAAAAGAGGGTCTGCAACCAGAGAGACCACAGCAGTGCTCTGAGGTGTAGGACACCAGCACATCAGGTGCTGCTTTTTAAACCGTCCCATATCCTACTAGTCTTACCTGCAACTTTAACCGCTTCTCTCTGTAATGCTCTGGTGACTGGTATTCGCTGATGCCAATGACCTACCCCTTCTACTTCCCACAGAAGTTCATGATCTCCTGGGTACTTTTCAAAGTATTGCTTGGAAGCTGAAAAACACATTTAACAATTTCCTAGATATCTCAAGTATCAAAAAAGAAGAGAGGAAAGCGAGGTGCCCAAGTCATTCAGCGAGATAGCATAATCTGATACCAAAAACATGATCAAGGTATCCTACTAAGTCTATGCAGCAGTCTCAGTTACAGGGAAACTCTTGAGGCTGGAGAGATGGCTTCGTGGTTAAGAGCATTAGCTGCTCTTCCAGAGGACCTGAGTTTGGTTCTTAGCACCCATGTTGGCTTACTCCAGTTCCAGGAGATCCAGTGCCCTCTTCTGGGCTCCACAGGTGCTAGCCAAACATTCATAAACATAATAATAAATCTATCTTTTTAAAAAGTAAAAATCTTACAAAATTCCAAATAAGAATTTTAAGTGATAAATCTAAAGAATGTCAGTACAATACATATATAAAAGGATGTTATTATGTAAGGTTTAAAATCATACTATACAAAATGGTAGAGGAAAACATGATAGTTTGTCAAAACAAGTCACAAGACTATTTGAGTCCACTTAGGTGGCCAAAGTGAACAGGTAATTCACAAGAAATACAAAGCAAAAGGCTACCAAAAGGCAATTCGTGTTTATCATGAGAAAAAGTTTAGCTATAGTGATAAAGAGTACACAGCACTGCGGACAATACTACTCAAGTATGTACTGATAAAGGACAAAAATTATCACAATTGTAAAGACTGGTTAAAATAAAAACAATCACAAGGCACACTATGCTTTTTTTAAAGCTATGAACATGCAAATATGACATCATGAGAAAGAAGAATGCACAGACCTCAGGAGTGCAATTATGTCTGGAGAGCAAAGGAAAAGGGGCTTACAAACAGCTCCAAAAGGAAGAACTGCATATATAATAATAAACTGTACAAAACTCCCTGAAGAGCAGCTAATGCTCTTAACCACGAAGCTATCTCTCCAGCCTCAAGAGTTTACCTGTAACCGAGATCACTGCATACTCTTGGTGAGTTACCTTGGTCATGTTTCGGTGTCAAGTTATGCTACCTTAATGAATGGCATGGGCACCTCACTTTCCTCTCTTCTTTTTTTGCTATTTTAAGAGATATTTGAAAAATATCTGCTGTGGGAGCTCCTTTGGCCAATAGCCTTTAAGATACCAGACCACTTGGGCGTGGTCTTATACTATAAATGCAGCTGTAAAGCATGCGCTTGCTTCCGGTTCTTTTTTCCAGCTGCTAGACTCTGTTCCTGTTCCCCGTTCATGCAGAGGACTGTGATCTAGGACAGTGATCTGTGAGTCTCCCCTAAATAAATAACCCTTTATTATACATAATTCTGAACTAGTGTGGGATTACTTTGTATCTTTCGCCATCAAAAATCTGAAATGCTAAATGTTTCAGAGTTCTTCATATTTTAAATACTTGCATAGGCTAGACTATTGAGCATACTTAATCTGAAATTTTTAAATGCTCTGAAACATGAAACTTTGAGTGACATATGCTTAGTAAGTTTCAGACTTGGGAGCATTTTGCATTTTGGTGAGGCATGCTCAGCCTATAAGTAATTCTCATTAAAACCAAATTTTTGCCAGGCGGTGGTGGTGCACGTCTTTAATCCCAGCACTTAGGAGGCTGAGACAGGCCTGTGAATTCGAGACCAGCCTGGTCTACAAGAGCTAGTTCCAGGACTGGCTCCAAAGCTGCAGCGAAACCCTGTCTCGAAAAACAAAAAACAAACAAACAAAAAACCCAAATTTTTGTCAAATTTGTCTAATCTGTATACTAAACACAAGAGCAATAGGATACTATTCTATCATATGAACCAATTATAAATACCTAGTGTGAATTCACAGACTGACTTTTAACTGGGCATTTTCCAGTCCTTCTCTCAAACTATAAGTCTATGCCCCGGGCTGGAATAAGAAAAGCAGTTCTTGGAGCAAGAGGAATTCAATGCAAGGAAACTCTCACACACAAAGACTGTTCTGCATCCACCACACAGGTATCTCTTACCCCAAATGCTTGAGACAGAAGTTTATTGGTTTATTTTTTTCAGATTTTTTAGTATTTTCCCATCTTAAATACAAAGCCTTTTTATATATACACACAGCCTGAAGATCACTATATATAATAGTTTCAGTGTGTCTGTCTATGCGTTGTAACCTGTCACGAGATCTGGGGTAAAATTTTATATCCGTGGCACCAAATCAGTGCTCAGAGTTGTTTAGATTTTTATGTCAGCCATTGACTGTCTGAGATGCTGCAGTGAGGAAGGCAAAGATGACTGTTAGGTGGCTAGACAGGAATTAGCAGGCTTGGAGGCCAATCAAGATGGACCCTTCCCTCACAACCTGGACTCCCATTTACCATGAAAAAGTACAGGTTCAGGCAGCTTGAATTTTGCAGGAAAATGGATGGAACTAGAAAGCATTATTTTGAGTAAGGTAACCCAGACACAGAAAGACAGTTATCACTCATAGATGGTTTTTAAACATAAAGCAAAGAAAATCAGCCTACAAACCACAATCCCAGAGAACCTAGAGAACAATACGGACACTAAGAGAGCCTTGGAAAGATCTAATCTACATGGGGAGTAGAAAGTATAAGAAGACAAGATCTCCTGAGTAAATTGGGAGCATGGGGACCTTGGGGGAGGGTTGAAGGAGGGAGGGGAGTGGCAGGGAGGGGAGCAGAGAAAAATGTAGAGTTCAATAAATACCATGGAAAAAGAAAAAAATAATAATAATAAAAAAAAGTGCAGGTTCAGGGAAATACTAAGACCCATTAAGGGAAAGCTACTCCTCCTGGTCTTACTTTTGGCCCTGAGTAGAGACATGACATTTTATCCATTCATTCATAGATAATTGGAGATATAACATTTTGTTTATTTGTTTGTATATCTATTTTGGTCTTTCTATGTAGCTCTGGCTGTCCTGTAACTCACTGTGTAGTCCGACCTGGCCTTGAACTCGCAGAGATCTGTCTGCTCAACATCCCGAAGAAGAAACCATTATGCTACAGTCCTCCCTTAAAGAGTAAACACACACACGCGCACACACCCAAAACCCTAAATATATGCTATACCCTAAATATATGCTACAGTCCTCCCTTAAAGAGTAAACACACACACGCACACACCCAAAACCCTAATCCACTATCAGCTATAAAGAAAAACCAAAGAAGCTAAGCAACAAACAAGGAGGGCTCAAGGGGGCACGTGAATCTCACTGTGAAGGGAAAGTAGAACAGACATCACAGGCTGTGGGGGAGGGGGAGGGGGAGGCTGAGTGGGAGGATAGTCCCGGGAACAGGTGGGGTAAGGATGACGGGAGAGACTACTGAAGAAGACAACTGGAATCAGGGGCATCTTTGGGACAAGCTAAAAACCTAGTACAATGGAAACTTAGGAGGGTTACCCCTAGCTAAGACTCCTAGCATTGGGAGATACGAAACCTAAACCAGCCATCTCCTACAGGCAGGCAGGACTTCCAGTGGAGGGATTGGGACTACAATCTAGCCACATAACCTCTGACCTATAATTTGCCTGTTCTTATATGATATGCTGGGACAAAGGTGGCACAAAAGTGATAGGAGTGATCAACGCATGACTAGTCCAGCAACAGAACCCACCCCTGACAAGGCCTGGAGGGTCCAGAGGTTGGACAGTCCAGAGAACTAGGATGTTCACCCAAACATGACTGGAAAAAAAAGGAAAAGAATCAATGAAATGATCACTAATGATATTCTGCTATGCTCATAGTTTGGTGCCTAGTCCATCTGTTATCAGAAAGCTTTACCCAGCAACTGATGGAAACAGATGCAGAGACCTACAGCCAAACAATAGGAGAACCTCTGAAAATCCTATGAAGAGGGGGAAGAAGGATCATGGAAGCCAGAGGAGTTAAAAGCACCATGAGAAAACATGCTGAGTCAAATGACCTGGGCTCATGTGGGCTCACAGACTGAACCAGAGAACTTGCATGGGACTGACCTGGACCCTCTGCACATATATTACAGTTGTGTGTCTTGGTCTTCTTGTGGGACACCTGGCAGAAGGATTGGGGGCTGTCTCTAACTCTACTGCCTGTTCTTGGGACCCTTTCCTCCTGCTGGGTTGACTCGTGCAACCTTAATACGAGAGGAGGTGCCTAGTCTTGCTATAACTTTATTTGCCATGGCTGGCGGATATACATGGAAGGCCAGCACTTTTCTGAAGGAAGGTAGAGGGAGTGGATGAAGGGAAAGCTGGGAGAAGGACTGGGAAGACAGGAGGGAGAGAGGGGAAACTGTGATTGGGCTGGGAAAAAAATTAATTTAAAAAAAAGGATTACAGTTTAAAAAAAAAGTTAATCCACTGGGATTGCCAATTACTTGGGCAGGAGTTCATCCCTCAGGAAAACTGATTTACCCTAAGATGTGTTAAGGAGATGGGAGGGATAATTATCTGCATTTGGAGATAATGGCCTCATCCTCCCAGGAGCCCTTCTCTTGTGACAGTTGCTCACAAATATTCACTGCTAAACCTGCCACTTTTCTAAGCTGAAACCCAAATGTCTACCTCCTTGCCCCTTGTAGTCTATTCTTAGGATGCTGACCACAAATCCCAAACACTCTCTGATGTTCTGGGATTTCTCACTATTTTTTCTGTACACCCTTGGCCCTTGCACATTGCTGACCCTGACTCAAACGGCTGACTTTCACTCTTCCTTCTCTCCGTCTCTCTCCTCTCAGCACCTGCTGGGACTTACAGCATGGAAATCCTGTGGTTTATCTCTCAAATTCTCGTTTGATTCTTAAACTTCCTTCTGAGTCTGTTTTTAATTTTTTTGTCAAGGACTAAGAACCTGTAAAAGAAAATTCTAATTTCTCAGTAATAAGTGTCTTGCTCAAATCTATGTTCAAAACACAGTAAATTTGCAGAACACAAAATCAACATATAAAAACCATTAGTGCTACTATACAGGAATGGCAAATATTTTTTTAACAATTCTTTTTATGTGTATTGGCATTTGCCTACATGTATGTCAACACCATTTGCATATCTGCTGCCCATGGAGGCCAGAAGAGAGAACAGGATCCTGCAGGACTAAAGTTATAGATGGCTGTGGGCCACCACGTGAGTGCTGGGAACCAAACACAAGTCTTCTGGAAGAGCAGCTAATGCTCTCAACTACTGAACCACCAAAATAGGAGATTTATTTATTTAATTTATGTATATGTTTACTCTTGGATGGTGCACGTGTAGTGTGGAATGTGTGAAGTACATGCATATGCAGAAGTCCAGAAGATGTTTCTATCTTCCTCTATTACCCTCTGTTTATTATCTGGGATGGGGTTTCTTACTAAACCCAAAGCTCACAGTTTTGGTAAAGCTGGTTGGCCAGTAAGCTCAGAATAATCCATCTACCTTCAACCCTCAAATGCTAGGGTTACAGACACTTATGGCCATGCCCAACTTTTACACAGGTGCTGGGAATCTGAATTCATGTTCTTCTGCCTTCAAAGCAAGTGTTCTTACTCAATGAGCCATGTCCCCAGACCCACTAATGTCAAATTATTAGAAATAGAAATCAGGAAAACAATATCATTTACAAGAGCCTTAAAGTACCTAGGAATAAATTCAACCAAAAGGATGAAAACTTCCTATGATAAACAGCATGTAATAGTGATACAAAACTTGAAAAGAGGGGCTAGGGAGATGGCTCCACTGTCAAAAAACCATAAATCAATCAATCAATCAATAACTTGCTACTCTTCAGTGGACCTGAGTGTAGATCCCAGCAGCCATGCTGGGTGGCTTACAACTTGCCTATAACTCCTGCTCTAGGAGATCCAATGTAATTTCTGGCATCCACAGGCACTAGCACACATGTGGCCTGGCTGGCAAACACATAGGCACACATGCACGAAAGCACTCAAGCATACAGGCATGCATGCATCCTAAAGAGGAGAAGTAGAGGTAGGAGAGGTCAGAACCTTATGAAAAGCCTCTCTCCAACACCTATCCCACACTCAAGACTATTAAATAGTGTATACTTAGATTTAAGAATTTCATTGTAAAGTGAGACTATGAGTTAGTGTAAATAAATATACAAGTAGAATGGCCTGTCTCTGATAACTAGGTGTAGGGGTACAGAGGTCCTTGCACTCACAGATAAGCACTAGGGAAACCAGGAATGTTGAACATGCAGGGTCATCTATTCAAAGGAAGAGATATATAACCTGTTTTCTGACCAAAAGGCTGGAAACTAAGGTGATTAACAGGCAAGACAACCTCTGTGATATCTGTAGGACCAGGCCATATCTGGCTCCCCCAGGCTCCCACATACAGGGCCAGAAATGGTTAATAGCCTGGGTGATCTCTGCACTATCTCATGACTGTTAAGAGCACTTGCCACACTAGACCCCACCCTAGGCCCTTAAGGTAACACATGTAGCCTATCTATAGAACCCATCTTCATGCAAGAAGTGACAAGTACTTTGAAAAGAATTTTGATGTATCATGCCTTAAGCTTTATTGTGGACATGGGCTTGTGTTACACCAGGAAATTTAAATATGCTTAACATAAACCACCAGTGTCGGACTCAGGAAGCTTGAACCAACACTAGCTAATAAGTCATGTTAAACTGGATTTCCTTCTTGTCCTGGATTGCTACTCCGCTGCCATGGCATTTGCAGAGAGCCCCACAATGGGTTTATTTGTAATCAACTCTGAAAAGCTCATTAGGCGCTTTGGTTATCAGTGGGGGTAGGGGTGGGAGTGGCAGACACCTAAGTAAGACATCTATCTATAAAAGGTCACCCTGAGAGAGATGAAAACTACAGAAGGTTTTTGGTGTTTCTTTTTTTTAAAAAAAGATTTATTTGTTATGTATACAGTGTTCTGTCTGCATCTGCATGTATGCCTGAAGAGGGCACCAGATCTCTTTACAGATGGTTGTGAGCCACCATGTGGTTGATGGGAATTGAACTCAGAACCTCTGGAAGAGCAGGCCATGCTCTTAACCTCTGAGCCATCTCTCCAGCCCCTACAAGAGGGTTTAAAAATGGAGGGAAATCAGAAAAATACAGTAAGTATAGTAAGAAAGGCACAAAAACCTTTCACCTGAAAACAAACAAGTTTTGGGGGGAAAAAAAGTCTTGCAGAAAATGTTATACCTTACTTGGCACGTAATTCCAGAACTCAGAGGTTAAGGCAGGAAAGTCACCATTTCAAGGCCAAAGCCTACACAGTGCAACCCTGACTTCAAACATTAAAACGGTTATTATGCGCCATGTTACAACTAGATACCACAGAATAAAATTACATTAAAAAGTTAAGCCCTAGAAAGCAAAAAGTTCTAATCTCATTTAAACTGGTATCTCTACATTTGCAATGTCTGGAGAAACAAATTCCAGGTGACAAGTTTCAGGTCGGTCCACTCACCTGTGTACATGAGAGAAGACAGTGGGTACCGCAAGCCAAGGGCTTCTTCTGTAAAGGAATCAACAAAGTCCTCCAGCATATGAAGCCCCAGATCTTTTCCTCTATATTTCTTTCTTATAAACATTGTATCAAGAACTGGCAGTTGGTAACTCTGAGTAAGAAATGAGGCACATAAGCTTCCTGCAGTAGTAAGAGAAACCAAAGAATTTTACACATTAAACTACATGTACATTTAGTAAATGAGCTAATGTTTCTGAATAGTTTTTCCCTTATTATACATCAAAAAACTGCATATATTCTATAATATAAAGTGTATTACAACTTTTGTCATACACTCTAGTTGTATACATGTGATAATAAGAATAATTCTTATATTTGCCAGTGGCTAATATAGAACAAACAGCTCATCCTATTTTATGATGTACATACTTGACTATATGTACACAACACTACTGCTATTTATAAACATAACCTTAACCTTCTCCCTGCTCTACCATGGACTGAAACTGCTAAACCCATGAGCCAAAAGCAAATCTCCCTTCGGGTGCTCAAGCCTGTGGTCACAGCAACCGCAAGCCTGAATAGAGCAGCACCACATAAGAAAACGGTATTTGGTCATAAAAATGAAGCGCTGGAGCTGGAGAGATGGCTCAGCAGAGAACCAGCATTTGGTTCCCACACCCACATGACAACTAACAACCATCCACAACTCCAGTTCTGGGGATCCAGTGCCTTCTTCTTCTGAGAACACAAGACATACACATGATGTGCAAACAAAACAATAATACAGATACAATGAATAAATAAGTTTTTTTAAAGAAGTACTAATACACACTACAATATATATGAAACTAGGAAACAAACTGTTAAGCCAAAAAAAAAAAGATGCCAGTCACATGATGTATGATCTAGATTAATTAATGGTTGCCAAAGCCTGGAAATGGGAGTGACTCCTATTGTACACAGTTCTGTCTTTTGCAGTAATAAAAATTATCTAAAAATGGTGAGCTATATCTGAAACAGGTAAATTATGTGATATGCAATTATACAAAAATGTTGTTTAAAATACAAATAGCAATTTAGGCATTTGATGTATACCATTTATTACAAAATTCTGTCAGGACGGTCTAAAAATACATTCCTTCAAGTTTACCCACTTTCTCACTTTCTCAGTAAGTCTCACCCCCCTTGGGTCCAGTTACTCACCCTGGTTCTTTCTATACAGTCCACGGCAACAATCAGAAATCCTGAAGCAGTAACAATACCTGGGGCCTTTGCCCAGGCTACAGCATTGCTTAACAGGCCTTCCAAAGTAGCCTCTTCACTAAACTGTCAACTCTATTTACATGCATTCTATTGGTAAGCTGTCATGAGCTGTTTCTGCTCACTTAGAAGCTGGCTCTGGGTAGAGATGTCTCCAGTCCCTTTCCATTTCACACCTAAACAAGTCTGTCACAAAGGATCCTCTGGGGCCCTTGTCTGGAGATGTGCCCTGCCCCCAAACAAACACACAAACAGAAAAACAAAACAGAAGCACATCCCTGGAGAGAAATCTCAACAGGGAATTCCAGCTGACTTTCTCAACTTCCGCAGTTGGTCTCAGCTGGTTATTATGAGCACTAGCTTTGATGATGTCATCACTATCTGTTGGAAGCCTTACTGGGGAGACTTCTCTGCCAGTGACTCTCATGATCAGGAACTCCAGCTGGCTGCCTTAATGAGGCTTTCCCATTGGGTTTCTGATGGATTTAATGACATTACCTATTATTTGTTCTTTTATTTGGAAGCCTCAAAGGGGGTGGGGAATGACATGGGACACTCTGTAAAGATACACTCTAGCTACTAACCTCAATGGAGCTTTCTCAATTGATTTTTACTGGATATTTTAAGCACCTTATTTAATGATGTTTTGTGACCTATCTACAACTTACTATTATCTATTCTTACTGCAGTTTGCTATACTCACTCATTCAAAACAAAAACTATGGGGCTAGAGATGGACCAGTGGTTCCTGCAAGGGAGCTAGGTTCAGTTCGCAGCACCCACATGGTGGTTCATAACCGTTCAGAGTTCTAGTTCCGTTGGATCTGACTCCCTCTTCTGACCTGTGTGCGTACCAAGCATATATATACATGGTACACATACATACATGCAAGCAAAATACTTATACACATAAACTAAAGCATGATTATTGTAGGTCACTCTCCAGACTAAACAGAACACCTGCCCACTCTGGGAACCCTGTACCTGGATTCCCACAGAGCTGTCTGGGGCCGTGCCATCCTGAAATCTCTTCACTGCTTCCCTTCACCAGAACGCAGAATTAACTCTTTCTTTGGCATAGAGACCTTTTAAGATACAACCAACTTCTGTGCTCTCCAAATTCTCTTACTCCCTCTGCAATTTCTGAAGCACTCAAATCTGTGTCTCCATTTTCAGCTTCTGCCTGAGTCTGTTCCTCCATCAGTTCATTCAGAAAAGCTTCTCCTAACCTTTCTATTTAAAACAGCACCTCCCGGGGTGAGGGGGTGGGGGTAGGGGAGAACTGTGGATGGAATGTAAAATTAAAAAAATAAAATAAAATAAACAAATAAATAAAACAGCCCTTCCCAAACTCTCTCTCAGATGTTCTTTACCCGCTCTTCCTCTAAAATCGAAGTTCCTCAAGGATGGAGCTTACATTTTTATTATTCTCAATCTGTCCCTCTTATTCTTTCCCCTACTCTTTCCTCCCCTTTTCCTCCTTTGTATGGCTCCTAAAAATAACATGAATAAATGCACTCCAACAACAATTTCAAGAGCTAAGCACAGAATTCACAGACCTATTCTGCCACAATGAGCAGCTTCCTCTTCTCAGGAACCCCTTCTTTGTCCTCCGGGAAGGTATTCCTGCACTGTCCTAAACCACAGTAACCATCTCAGAAAAGGGTCTGCGCGGGAATAGCTTTCCCACACTGTATGGTATGAATGCCAAACAAGTTGGGTGTTCATTTTTTATGCTTTTTAAGTCAGTTAAGCATTAGCTACTCTAAAGAAACCAACCCAGGCCGGGCAGTGGTGGCGCACGCCTTTAATCCCAGCACTCAGGAAGCAGAGGCAGACAGATCTCTGAGTTCCAGGCCAGCCTGGTCTACAAGAGCTAGTTCCAGGACAGGCTCCAAAGCCACAGAGAAACCCTGTCTTGAAAAAACAAAAACAACAAAAAAAAAAAACCAACCCAGAAAAACTTCGTAAGGGTCTAGTTTTGGCTTGAGTAATACTTCTCAGTCATCCAGAAGGTATCTCAAATTACTTGACACTGTCTAACAAGACAGACTAAATTTTATTGACTTACAAAAAAACTACTACTCATCTTCAGTTAGCAGAAACTCAGACCCCATCTCCGGCAAAGTGAGTTCACTGCCCTCTGCACTGGGAACCTCCATTCTGTCTACCACTACAGCCCTCACTGGGCCCTTCTCTCATCTGAACTACCAAAGATCTATTAAGGACTTCTTGACTTCAAAAGATAACCTTCCTACTTACCAATCAAGTGCTATAAAAACCATGTCCCTAATGTGTTGTGGACAATAAAATGTCACCTGTCTTAACATGGCCTTTACGACACTATCCAATGTAATCTTCATCTTCACCCCTCCAACTTTTTGGTGCTTTGTTCTGTAGTAAGATTCTTCTCTTTATTCTTTCCAATGTTTCAGTCCCACAAGCTTATTTCAACATGCCCTGCACATTTGCAACTCTCCTTTACATACTTAGATCCCATGCATGTTATTACTAGCATGGTCTTTTCCCTTCCCTACATCTCTTACTTCTGATAACCCTACTGACCCTCCTCCTGGGACACTTCCAAATAGTTTTCTTAGTGACACTTCTTCTAGGCAGAATTAAGTGCTTAGTCTTCACCAACTACTCTTGCCAATACATTAAATACATCATTCATTACCATGAACGATTAGGTGTCTACTGATTATAGCTTTTTGTTTTGTTTTGGTAGGGCTTATTTTGTCTCATTCACTAGATTTTGGTTGTTTTAAGGGACAAAACCATATTTGCTTGCACTGAGTCATCCCTACATCCCCAATAAATAGAGCCGTTATTGAGAGCATTTTTTTTCCGGATAGCTAGACATGCCCCAAAGAACACATCTCATTTTCAAAGATAAGTTCCCTAGCAACAGAATGCCAGAAATTCAAAGTCAGCCTGAGCATCACAGTAAATTAAGAGGTAGCCTGGACTATAATGAAGTTTTTTGTGATAGAAATCCCCAAGAGGAAACTCAGAGAAAACATATGCTCCATGGCAGACAAAGTTGCCCTGATTTAAATTTACCTCTGCCCTCTGTCCTATGCACAACCACCCTGTGTTTCTCCTAGGTTTCTGGCTTAGTACATTCATGTTGCTACAACAGAATCCCTAAGAGTGGGTGTTTTTTTGTTTTGTTTGGTTGGTTTTGGTTTTTGGTTTTTAGAGACAGGGTTTTTCTGTATAGCCCTGTCTATCCTGGAACTCACTATGTAGACCAGGCTGACCTCAAATTCAGGGATACCCTACGTCTGTCTCCCAAATTCTGGGATTTAACATGTGTGCCACCATGCCTGGTTGAGACTGGGAAATTAATAAAGAAAAAAATTGTATTTCTCAATATTTTAGAGTCTGGAAGTTCAAAGTAAAGAGGCTGCATCTGGTAAAGGTGTGGTGGAGGCCTTGGCTGCAGACGAAGCTGCTGTTGGTCTGTCTCTATGCATGGCAGGCTTTCTGACAAAGGGCACAGCAGTAGCAGAATGACCTAATATAGATACTTGTTATTTTTACTCTCCCACCTCTTCTTGACTTAGTCAAATTCCAAAAAATTATTTTTGCTAATTAACCGTTAAAATTATCTTGAAATAACATATTCACATATATTCATGGTATCTAAAATTTTCTTCTGTAGCTTCACAAATGACTTAATTCCTGACATTTTGTCAATATTGAATTTTTAAAATTAAAAGCAGGGCTGGTGAAATAGCTCAGTAGCTCAAATGCTTATAGTATAAGCCCAATAACCAGAATTTGATCCTGGAACCAATGCAAAGTGTAAGGAAAGAATTGACCCCAGTTAAATCATCCTCTGACCTCAGTATGTACTCCATGGCAGGCCCATGACCTGTCCCCATAATAATAATAAATAAAATTCATTTAAAAGAGCTTCAAAACCATTATGAAGAGCTCCCATGTAGTGATATTTTGTTTGTGTTTTAACAAATAAAACTTGCTGAAGATCAGAGTGTAGAGCTAAGCCACTAGAAGTTAGGCAGTGGTAGCACACACCTTTAGGGAGATAGAGGCAGATGGATCTCTGTTAGCTCAAGGTCACCCTGGGTTATATGAAACTAATGCAGTCTAAAAACGAAACAGAGCTCACACAAAGGTGATCCCAGCACTTGGGATCACATGCCTTTAATCCCAACACTAGGGAGGTGTAAACAGGAGTAATATGGCTAGGTGGAGAGAGGAATATACGACAGGAGACAGGAGCTCATTGCAGTGAAGAAGCAATCTGAGCAAGCACTCCAGGCAGTTAGTCTGAGCAGCAGTCTGAGGACAGGATCGCCCCTTTTGGTCTGAGCACTGGTAGAGGTAAGAACTCTAGTGGCTGCCACTCTGCTTCCCGGATCCTTCAGCTTTCATCCCCTGATAGTTGACTCCCAGTTTTTATTATAAAGAACAATTAGAATTTGTGTTACACTCCCATGTACCCCTTTCCCAAGCTTTGCCCAGTAAGAACATTTTATATAGCCAGAGTATTATCAAAACCAGAAATACATGTGTGATACATAGGATCTGCTAAACTGACTTTATTTAAATTCCAGTTTACTATTGACCTCTAGTTTCAGAAAGGTTTCAATGGTTCTGCAATGTAAATTCTTAGCATCTCAGAATCCAATCACTAGACATCTACCCTTTTCTAAAACAGATATGAGAGTGTTGCACAAGGAGGATGAGATGGTGAGAGAATGGGCTTTCTCTAAAATCCACACTGAAATTTACTCCCCGTTATAAAATATTAAGAATTAGTACTAACCCAGGCTAGACAATGCACACTTTAACCCCAGCACTCAGGAGGCAGGAGGATCTCCTGGAATTTGAGGCCAGCCGGGTCCATATAGTGAGTTCCAGGCCAACCAGAGCTACATAGTGTAGGAGGGTCTTCTATTTGTGTATTGCCCTCATTGGTTAAATAAAGAAAGCTGCCATGGCCTTTTGATAGGGCAGCCCTTAGGTGGGCGGAGTAGATAGAACGGAATGCTGTGAGAGAGAAGGCAGTGTAGCAGACGCCATGCTTCTCCAGCACAAGATGGACACGGGTTAGACTCATGCCGGTAAGCCACAACTC
>PVIU01013022.1:0-57623 GCA_004026605.1 Ondatra zibethicus | reverse complement strand
ATGGGGGTGGGCCTTGGACTTCCAACAGGGCAGGGCACCATGCCCTCTTTCAAGGAAGAAGGGGGAGGGAGGAGGGGTGGGGGGTAGTGGGAGGGGACCGGGAGAAGGGGAAGAAAGGAAAAAATTTTTTTTTTATCTTTAATTATGTT
Source organism: Ondatra zibethicus (assembly GCA_004026605.1). Classification (NCBI taxonomy): domain Eukaryota; kingdom Metazoa; phylum Chordata; class Mammalia; order Rodentia; family Cricetidae; genus Ondatra; species Ondatra zibethicus. Next base: position 57,474 of record PVIU01013022.1, on the reverse strand, counting down.
CTTGAATGGAAAAAATAAAACAAAACAATGTATGGAAAAAAAAAAGAATTTGTTGGATTTGCTGTTTTATTTGTTCAATGAGTCTATTTCCCCTATAGTATCTTCAGCACCTTAGATTCTTTCTTCTATCTCTTGTATTCTGTTGGTTATACTTGTCTCTGTAGTTCCTGTTCTTTTACCCATATTTTCCATATCCAACCATCCCTTGTTTTATGTTTTCTTTATTGCCTCCATTTCGGTCTTCAATCTTGAACTGTTTCCATTACCTGTTTGATTGCTTTTTCTTGGTTTTCTTGTGTGTCTTTGAGGGATTTATTAATTTCTTCTTTTTGTTTGTCTTCTCTTCTATTTCTGTAAGGGAGTTTTCCACTTCCTGTTTAAGGGTCTCCATCATTTTCATAAGGTTACATTTAAAGTGAATTTCTTCTACTTCTTCTGGGTTAGGATGTTCAAGTCTTCCTGTTGTGTGTTCACTGGATTCTGGTGTTATCATGTTGCTTTTCGGGATGTTGGAGGAATTCTTGCATTGGCACCTGCCCATCTCTTCCTTCAAATGAGGCCAGCAGAGTCTTGGTGTCTTGGTTCAATCTTTGCTGTGGCTGACTGTGTACTCTCTGGATCCCCTCAGCACGGGAGCAGGGCCTCTTGTCAGGCTCCAAGGACCTTGCAGACAAAAAGGCAGGTGTGGAGGCAGGGTAGTATGGTACAAAGAAGCCCCAGCAGCAAGGCTCCCCAGACCCCTCAGCCCTAATTTGGCTGAGTTGGGAGATCCAAGGACCTTGCAGATGAAAAGGAGTGCTTGAGGGCAGGGTGGAATGGGTAAAGTTATCCAATGTCTTTCTGCTGCTGTTGTCTCTTTCTCATTAGCATTAAGAAAATTCAAGGTTAATAAAGCTTTATTTAATCTATTTCTGGGGCCATTTTCCACCCCTTTCTGTTTATTTAACATATCCTTTATAGTTCAATTTGATCTTTCTATAACTGCGTGACCTGTAGGATTGTATGGTATACCTGTATCATGAGTAATATTAAAATAAGCAAAAAAACCATTTCGTTTTCCTAGAAACATAAGCTGGACCATTGTCTGTCTTTATTTGTGCACGTATACCCATGATGGCCATAACTTCTAATAAATGTGTGATTACTGAATCAGCCTTTTCTGAACTTAAAGCAGTTGCCCATTGAAAGCCTGAATAAGTGTCAATGGTGTGATGTACATATTTTAATTTTCCAAATTCTGCAAAGTGGAACACATCCATCTGCCAGATTCCATTCCTTTCAGTACCTTTTTGGTTAGTCCCTGCATGTAGGTGTTTGGTTATAGAAAGAGCAAGTAGGGCACATAATATATTTTGATCAATGCCATCCCCACCCCTTTTAATATTTGATCTCCAGTAGTTGATGCAGCTTGGGAACACTAAAGAGAAGTAACCTTGCTCGAGGAAATATGTCACAGGGGGAAGGGATTTGAGGTTTCTAAGTCTTGCATCATTTCTATTTGCTCTGTGTTTCTCACTTATGCATCAAGGTATGAGCCCTCAGTTTCTGGTACCAGCTGCTTCTATGATGGTGATGGAACCTCATACCTCTGACACAGTGATCCCCAATAAACATTTCCTTCTGTAGGTTGCTCTTTCTATTTTCACAACTTTATTTTTTGTAGTGCTCCAATGAGCACCAGAGACATCAAAATTAAAAGAGGAAAAGATATATTGACTTGGATAACTTTTTCACTGTAGTGTAGATCTTGATGATTTCCAAATTATATTTAAGAACTATATTCTTGAGATGTTATGCATCTAGGTAAGGATAACTGAGTACAATCTTTATGACCCACTTAGTAGAAGGTGGGAATCAGTTCCAACCAGTTATATTCTGGCATCCACACACATGCCAGAGTATGAACTTATTCAGTCCCATGTACAAAATAAATAATAAATTAAAATTTTAAAGCACATTCTGTACAAGTAAACTAATAAGGACATTTGATTGCATATATGACTAAAAATCAAATTAATTGCAAAGTCAATATTTTCATGATTTTTTCAAGTGCAAATGGATGCAGAAGTCAAAACCAGACTTCTCCCTATCTAGCTGTTTTAAATTACACATGATTCTATTATTTTATATTAAACACTATTAAGAAGTCACAAGTTCAAATATTGAATCTCAACCTTCAGACTGATAGATTCTAACATGTGAAAGGGTTGCATTGCCCAAAAGTTTCACGAGCACAGGCTTCTGAATCCTGGGGCTAGTGAAATGGCCCTTCAAGTAGAGGTGATCGTTGCCAGGTCTGGAAACCTGAACCTAAACACCCCAAATATACACACATGCACACACAAAAAAATAAGAAAATATAAAATTATTAACCACATATACCCTGACTATACAATAAGTTTTCTAGATTTTTCATGATTGAAAGGCTTTTAAATTTGAGTGATGGTATGTAAATAAAGAACATTAAATTATATCTACAGAAGCAAAACCTTATCCTGGGAATCAAGACTGTGTGCTTCATGTTTAAATAGACAAAGGCTAGAATCTCAAGTTCCACAAACAAATGTGAGTTCTCTTTCTGTTGGTTAAACGCCATGACATTGGTCATGTCAACAATGTGATTTGAGCCTACATTAGTGGTGTGTCCACAAGTGCATTTGAGCCTCCACAGTATTACCAATATTTCATTCATGGTTCATTGTTCAAGTTCATGGGTGTTGAAAATGTGATTGAAAAATGGTAAGACTCGGTATTCTTCCCCCAACATCTGATTGGAGAAATGGATAATAGGGAATAGATTCTAAAATGTTGATTGGTACAACACATAAAAAGGTTCAATTGGGAGAAATCTACACATAGGTTTACAAAAATATAGAAACTGGTTGTGCCCAGAAAATAAAGTCCAAGTGGAGATGAGAAATTATATTTTTGTGTAACTATCAGCTACATGTGTTTTAAGTTTCAAAATCAAGTTTAAACAGTGTCCCTTCCAGTTAAAATAACATGATATCATCTTGGTTTTTGTCTTCTGTTTTCTTAATAGGCACATAAAGTCAATGAATAAAAATCTATCTGAAACATGGGACAGCAATCAGGCATCAGAAACTGATAATAAAAGTTAATTGTCCATCTCTAGTAAAGTTCTCCAGGAACCAATCTGCATAATAAATGACCCAATGTCAATGTCAGCACACAACTGCCAACTAGGATGCCGGACACTGCTCCAGTCAATCATTCTGAGAGGCTGCTATAAAAAACAAGGGGGTGACTCTGAGCCTTGTCAATCAGTGTGGTCTGGGAACCTGCAGGGCAGACACAGTCACTCACACACAATGAAGGTCATCATTCTCCTGCTTATGCTCAATCTGCTCGGTGTCTCCAGTGTGATGATGAATAAAAATCTCAAAAAGAAGGTAGTAGGCCTGCATGGGACGGGGCTGTGGGGGCACAGGTGTTCTGGTCAGAGACAGACACAGGCAGAGAGACAAGAAGACACAGAGAGAGGCATGGGGGGGATATTGGTAATACTGCAAGACAGACAGAGAGGAAGAGGCAGAAGGACAAAGAGGGGAAAGAAGTTGATATTCTCTATGTCTGGGAGTGAAGAGTGACAGAGGGGTAGTCTAATGGCTGATTCTCTGAAAGACAAAAGCAGAGGGACAGAGACTAAGAGATAGAAACAGAAAGGAGAATGCGCTGGAAGTTAGCATTCTATACTTGTGAGAGTAGAAAGAAAGAGAGAAAATGCTCTTAAAGGTGGTTTTTTCGGATAGAGACCTAGAGAAATAAAGAGGCTAAGAAATAAAGAGAGAAAGACACAGATTAATGCTTCTGAAGGTAAGTTTTCAGGGTATGTTTGTGTGGAGACAGATGGGAGAAAGGGAAAAATGTTTTGGAAGTAAGTATTCTTTATGTCTCCATGGAGAGTGGCAGAGAGAGAGAATGGACTAAAGGGTGGTTTCTAGAGAGATAGAGACAGAAACCAAGAGAGACACTGAGAGAGACATGGAAAGACAGACAAAGAGAGAATGTCCATCAGTCTTGCACCAAGGGTGAGTTCAACTTTCCACTAAAATCTGTACACCTTCATCTCTTCCACATTTCTACTCTTGTCCCTCTTCCCACGAACAAATGGAAACCATGATGATGGATACAATGAAATAATTGGAAGAGGCTGAATTGTACTAATGTTTCTATTTGCAGTGGCCACTATTTACTTTGGCCTGTTATCCAAAATTTAAAAGTAGGACTCACACAGATCTGCAGAAAAAAACAAGATGACTCAATTCAAGCAAGAGTTCAGATTACAGACAGACACATTGCCAAGACTGACAGTAGGCCACATGACTAACAGGACTCAAGGGCCGCAAGTTATTATGTGCATCTCATCCAGGGATCCCAAAGGCAAACAAGCTGGTTACTAAAGGTCCTGATTTATTTTGATTAACAGATTAAATCATGTATTTCTCCAACTACATGTGCCCTTTACCACAATGCATGACTTTAATCATACATATGCCCGATATTACATAGAGGCATTAAGTGACCAGTAGGGTAAAGTTATCTGAAAAGCATGTTTTTGTCTTACTGGACATACACTCAAAACCAGATCAGCATGTCTATTCTTCCTACCTGAATACATTGAGAATATACATGAATGAAAACTGTCTGGACTTGATCATTGCTAGGGATTTGGGAAACCCTACCCCATCTTCAGAGACAGAAGTGTGAGTAGCCACATGCCGGTGGGAAGGGAGTTATTAATGGGTTCTTATGTGAAAATCACTACACAATTGTTCACGGATGGGTGTGAGAGTAGCCTGACCCAGATGAGGAGGGGAGAGAAGAGGTTGTTATATGGGGAACTCTACACCATTGTTCAGGGAGGGGTTTGTGAGTAGCCTGAAACAGGTGGGAGGGGATAAAATCATTATTAGGTTCATTGCTCAGAATATGTACAAACATAAAGAAGCTAAGCCACCTAATGCATTATTACAAGGCCAAGTCATAGTTTATCCCGTTCAAGCCGAGTCCCAGGTTACTAAACTATCCCCTACTCTTACCTGCCTTGTTTTCTAAGCCACTTTTCTTTCCAGATTGAAGGGAATTGGCAAACTGTTTACTTAGCTTCCAGTACTGTGGAGAAGATAAAAGAAGGCTCACCCTTGAGAACCTACTTCCGTCGCATTGAATGTGGGAAGAAATGCAAGCAAATCTACCTCTATTTTTATGTCAAGTAAGATATAAAACAAAATAGAATTATCCAGGTTGTGGGCTGTCAGCAGAGAAACTTGATGTTCTCAGTCAACATTCATGTCAGTGAACACCAACAGCACTAAATAAGGATTCTTAAATCACTTTGCTCTGTATGAGCCAAAAATGACATATGACAGCCATACTTTTAATTTAGAATGAGTTTATTGAATGTGTGACAAGCCAAAGTAAAATAATAAATATCAAAAGGTAGATGGTAATTACATATAGATGGCATATAAATACATAGATAATAGATATATCAGTACATAGGTGATACATGCATATGGAGGTAGACAGATAATAATTAGATAGATGATATACATATATGTATAGACAGACAGATAGATAGCAGATATATAAGTGGATAGATAATGGATAGATAGGTAGATAGATACATATATACATAGGTATATATAAATAATAGATAGATAATAGACCCATCTATCTGGGGTGATCAAAGAAAAACACATTAAAGTGTAAAATGCATGTGGGAACCCCTATGTTCAAAACCAGCTCCTAGGGGTGTTAAGCAGCATAAGACAATATCAAAAAATATACATTACCATTATTTAATTTTCTATTTATCGGTGCTCAAAAACACTGGTGGGGGAGAAGGTAAATTGTCCCAAAAATTATTTGGGACAATTTCAGTGCTTTTAAACTATCTGGATATAAGTGAAATTATCTATTGAGGACATATTTCTAGCTGTGATTGTGGAAGTTTTTATCAAATGTAGTTTATATTTGAAACTTTTCATTCATTAATGATTTATTTATAATTTCAGTTTTCTGATACAGTCTCTATATATCATGCTGGCTTTGAACTCAACACCGAGTAGAAAACAAACTTTTTAATTTTTTATTTATTATACATAATAATAAATTTTGTTTTTCAAGACAAAATTTTTCTGACTATCCTGGAACTTGCTCTATAGACCAGGCTGGCCTCAAGCTCAGAGATCTGCCTGACCCTACCTCCTGATTGCTGAGATCAAAAGTGTGTACCACCACATGCAGCTTACATTTTTAAGTTTCTTTTATTATTATTATTATTATTATTATTATTATTGAGAATGACATTGAACCTCTTCTCCTGCATCAGTGTCCCAAGTGTTAGGATGACAAGCACTACAAAAATATTTGGCTTGATATTTAAATTCAACACACCTGAAATAATTTAAAAGAGCAACAGTTCAAAATCAATTAGGTGAACACACTAACATGTTGAAGGAGAGATAAAATTTTCATTTTATAAAATACTTTTTTAACTAAACCATACTTAATTATTCCCCCCTTCCCTTTTCTCCCTCCAATGCTTCTCATATACTCTCCTCCCTTGGTTTTTCTCAAATCTTATGCTCCCTTTTCTTCAATTGTTCATATACACATATGGTCTTACATATACAAATATAACATGTTCATTCCATATACTGCTATTGTATAAATATGATCTCAGGGCATTTAAAAATCAAGTGGTTTGGGGAGAGTGAGGGCTTTTCCTCAGGAAAGATTATAAAATATCCTAAAACTCATATGGAACCAGAAAAGACCCAGGGTAGCTAAAACAATACTGATCAAAAATAACAGTGCTGGAGGGATCACCATTCCAGATACAAATGATATTTCTTAAAGCACTGAGAATGGACCCCAAGACCTTCAACAGACATTATGGAGCTACACCCTCAGTCTAAACTGTTAGTCCCATCTTTTTCTTTTTGGTTGTGAGCCTAGCCTTTAATGGCTGAGCCATCTCTTCTGCCCAGTTATTCCCATTTTTAAGACATAAAGACAAATCTAAGCTGTGGCTGTCAGCTATTCATCACATGGACCTCTGGTAAGTGAATGTAGATCCAAATACATGACCATGCCTGTGACTCTACGGATCTCCTAATCAGTCGATGGACATCCCAATCTATATCTCAGAAAACAACTGAAGGCTGATTTTGAGACTATTTAAATTCACAAGGCAATTGCTGCTACAGAATCTATAACATCAGTGATATTTATGAGAGGCAAAATTTTAAAACGTGATTACAGTGTAAATATGGAAGCTAGACTATAGTGTATGGAGGATGCTGCGACGTACTCTGTACCAGGTGGCCTCATACCCAACTAATCCAATGTCTACAAACATTTCTCATCTCAAATTGAGGTGGAATCTTTGCTCACTACTTTGGTTTTTTTTTCTTTTATCAATAGTTGTTCTTTGGGTACTGGGGATTCAACTGTGTTGGTAGAGTACTTGCCCAGCATGTACCACAGATCCCAGGACTCCATCCTCAGCACACAGGTGTGGTCCTATATGGCCAACATCCCAGGGCTTGGTGAGTGGAGGTGAGATCAAGGTCCAAGGTCATTCATTGGCCAGGGGTCAGGACAGGTGACAAGTGTCAAATAGAGGAACTGATTCTGTGCCATCAAAGATACCTGCAAACCCCAAACAGGGTTATTGATGACATTTAAGTATGCTATTGATTATATTTAGAGATGATGTCATATAACAACATGTGCTTATGACAGATCTACAGATGAAAATGTGGTTAGCATTAAACTGTCCTGTCATTCATGTAGAATCCAAAATCAAGACCCTGGAGCAATCCAAGATAAGACAACATCCATGCACTTGTTTTTCAGGAGAGGAGCCAACTGCCAGCAGTATGAAGTCATAGGAAAGAGAAAGCAAGAATTTTACCAGGCACAGTGTGAGTAGAAGATTCCAGGGTGAACGCATGACCCTAACTTTTTTAATTCACAATTTTAGTTGTATTTTACATATCTGGATATCTACATTCCAATGCAAACATCTCTACAAATTAAAAATGCAATCTTGGAGAAAGCCCCTTCAATTTCTTCCTTGTCGTTTTGGATCTAATAGCAGATTTTATTTTGCTGTTATGGTTGTTGCTGTTTGGTTTTGTTTTTGTTCTTAGGTGACATTTTAAAACTTTAAACTGTGTTTGTACCAGGCACACTTCCCTCCTGTAGCTTTAGACCTAAACTAAATCACAGACATGAGTCTGGGAATGGTTAAAGAAATCAAAAAGTGATTTGAGCATTTTAAAAAAAAGATGCAAAATAAGAACTAGGATTTTCTCATTGATTAAAATGACTCCCAGAAATTTTCAAACATGAATCTTGTAATGCAGAATTATGAACTAGCTAAATTTAATAATTTTATTGGGGATAAAAATCATTTACAATATATAAGTGTAATCTTCATGAATAGTCCTATCTTTTTAATTTAGGAATATGATCTAAAATATGCAGAGATCCACTTATAAATAATGAAGGTATCAGTTTAATTGGTCCTGAAACATGTGTTAAGAATCCTTTTTATTATTTTCTATTCCACCATAAATGGTCTATTTAGCTCAATGCAATAAAACAGACAGACCACACATGCCACCGACTCTAGCTCAGTTTATCAGTGAGTTTATTGGACTTAAATACAGGAGCAGACTCAACTCACATGCAGATACCTCACCAAAAATCCCACCCCCTTTTGTGTATTATATAATTTCAGGAGACATTCTGTGAGTTTGAGGCCAGCCCGGTCTATGTAGCAAGTTTCAAAGCAAGAAATGTTAGTAAACCGGTGGGTGTACTGAAGTCACTTACAAGAGTATGTGTGCCTCAAGTATGGCTGCATTTCTAAGGCGCCCACCCCTGAAGAGTGGGTGACAACTCCTGGAAGCTGCGTCTCTGGAGCTGAGTGTAAGGCTACCAGGCAGCTGGGCTAGTCAAAGACTCCTCCGTCAACAATTGTTTGCTGCTTTCCATAACTTTGTGGAGTGGCCTACTGAAAGTTGTTCTTTTCAAAAAAACATCCTGAGTTTTGTGGGTTATTTACTTCTTGAATCTCATAAGCTTCCAATACAGAATGTTCTGGTTTGGAGGAAATTGCTGTGGCATCTCTCTTGTTTCTCTGTTGTGTGTCTAAAGAATACGTAAAGTTAAATAACTGTACCACTAAATGTAATAGGATCCATGAGAATGCATATATATATATATATGTGTGTGTTACTATATATTATATAATCATACAGCTTTTCTCAATATGTATATATGTAGATTATTCTACCATTAAATTTAATAGGATTCATGAAAAAGCATGCACATATATGCATATACACAGGTGTGTATACATATAATCATACAGATATCCTCAGAAAGCAAAAGGATTGCAGTAATGATACCTTCTGTGTACCTACACATCCTGGTATCAGGAACATCGCTATCCCAAATCAATATAGGTTCTACATATTTCTAGGTAACTATGAGATACGAGATATGTTTCATATCTTAAACCAGGAGTATAAACTTGCTTTCTTAATTCACTATCTGTCTTGACTGGTTGCAACACATGGAGCAGAATATTATGGGCCAGAGACTTATAATCCATGTATACATTGATAAAGATGCAGTGTGAATGAGCCTGGACATTCATCTTATAAGCTTTATATGTATTTATATGTATATTTCTTATCTATCTCAGATGAAGGAAAAACAACATTCATGGTAAAGATGGTGAATGAGAAGATATTGCTGTTTCATTATTTTAACAAGGACCGTAGGGGCAAAGTCACACGAGTAGCTGGAATTCTGGGTGAGTTTCACATGGAACTCATCATCCAAGTGTGTTGTTCAAGGACTTGGGTGAGTGCACATTGCTTTGTACAAAGTTCACAGTATGTTCATACATCTTACTCTGTTCTTCATGTTGATAACTGCTGAAACTGTGATGGATAGCTTTAATGAAAAAACTTAGCACAACCCAAAATCCCCTGGAAAGGGTCTGAATGGGGGCTTTCCCACAGCAGACTGGCCTATGGGGGTGTCTTTATTGATTATTGACATAAGCAGGCTCCACCCACTGTGGAGCACCATATCCTGGCAGGGAGATGATGTTCTGTGATCTTCAACTATCAACTGACACAACCCAGAATCCTCCAGAAAGGGTCTTAGTGAGAGATTTCTTAATCAGACTTGTCTGTAGGCATGTCTGTGTGAGTGTCTTGAAGATGATTGGCTCACGTAGGGCTTTTCTCATTGTGGTCAGCATCATTTCCTAGACAGACCATCCTAAAATATATCAGGCTAGAAAAATCTGGATAAACACAAGCACATATGCTTGCATTCTTTGCTCTCTGTTCCTGACTATGGATGTAGTGTGTCAGCTCCCCCAAATTTCTCCCACTGAAATGGGCTATAACTGGGAAATTAACTGCAGAAATAAACCCTTCTCTGCCATAAATTATTTTTGTAAAAGCATTTGGTGAGAATATTGAACAATGAAATTGAAATATTGAAAGGTTATCTGTTAAAAAATAAATAAATACATGCTTCTTCTGTTGAGACATAGAAGATTTTAATAAAATTTCCACACATCTTTTTCCAGCATTTCTGAATTACACATCAACCAATCATCATGCCAAGTCTCATGCCAGTGTAGTCTGGGATTTCCATTTTCTAATAAAGCAGGAATTGAAATATTGCTTGACCACATTAAGTGAGTTTGTTGTTTGAATTCATGTCAACTGCAAACCCTGGCTTTCAGCATTATTGTTTCAACTTTCCAACTCCTGACTCACAAATCTTATTATCATGTAGCCTGAAATCTCACTGTACTGGATCCTGTCAGTTTCTCATAGATACAAACCCTCTTGAGCTGAAAAATTCCAAACCCTGCCATCAAAGGCACTGGAGTCTTTTGTATAAGACCCTCATTTCCTCCCAGAATTAAACTTTTATTTCTTAAGTTAATATGAAGAGATTATATTTCATGGGGGCATGTTACTCATTAGCAAAGGTTTTTTTTTTATGTGTACAAGTGTCTTACCCACATTAAGGTGTACCATGTGCATTCTTGGTGCATATGATAGCCATAAGATGGCATTAGATCTGGTCGTGCAACACTGTGTGTGTGCTGGGAACTGAATGTAGGTTCTTACTCATTCTTAACCACTGAGTCAAATGTCACTCCTCTAATATTTATGATGATTTCAGATCAGTTGGTTCTGCCATCTGAGGAAGCATCAAGAACCCCTAAGAATGGATTCTAGAATATAAATAGAAACAAAATAATGACATATAGTTATGATGGGAAAAATGCTACTGCTCAATCATTGTTTTCTGGAATTGCTTTGGAGGCTATATAGGTGTTTGGTATATTGAAGTCCACACCCCTCCAAAAAAAAAACTGTCGATATTACAAGAACAGGAGAACATGGCATGTTACATCCTGGGATCCACACAGTATTTTCATTTCTCAGAAGGACATAGTTTCTCGTTATCAACCTAATGGAAGAAATGGCAGTGATGTTGTGCTTTGGCTCTTTCAGGAGACTCAGCATTGAAAAATATTTTATTAATGTGCTGGAGCTAATGTTGTGCCATCTTCTTCCTTATACACTATGAAATGCAGCAAAAGCCAAACAACTGACTAAGGATGAGATGACACAGTACATGGACTTTGTGGAGGAAATTGGCATTGAGGATGAGAATGTACAACGCGTCCTAGACACAGGTAAAATAACAACCTGAATGTGTGTGACTTTTCATCTTACATTTTATAATAAATGTTTATTTTTTAATTATCTGGGGTATTGGAAAATGGCTCTGGGGGAAAGTGCACACAAGCATGAGTACCTGAGTTTGGATCCCATGTAGAAAGCCAAAAACACCAGAGCTAGGAAGGGGTGAGGACAGAAGGAATCCTGGAGCTTTCTGGCAACAAATATAACTGAAAAATCTTGTTTCAAAAATAATAATGTGTAGGATGAATAAGGAAGATGTTTAAAAGTCAGCCTCTTATATATGCATGGACTGCACACAGGTGAACTCACATGACCATGGACACACCAATGAACCATGAACACAAAAAATTCTATAGGAGGGGCTGGAGAGATGGCTCAGAGGTTAAGAGCACTGACTGCTCTTCCAGAGGTCCTGAGTTCAATTCCCAGCAATCACATGGTGGCTCACAACCATCTGTAATGAGATCTGGTGCCCTCTTCTGGCCTGTGGTCATACATGGAGTTCAAATGTTGTATACATAATAAATAAATCTTAAAAAAATTCTACATGAAATGAAACTTGACTCCTACTATCATCTGTTCATATATTCTACTCAAAACCTAGCTTTTCTTTCTGCACTTTCATAAAAATAGCACATATATAGTAATGATATTATTATTAATATTATGTTAAAATAATGTATTACTTTAAATATTATTATATTAAAATAATACATTACTTTGATAATATTATTATAGTAAAAATAATATCATTTTTCCATTTTCACTTTCTTGCAGACACCTGTCCAAAGAAGATCAGGACTAGGTGAGTGACTAGCTCATTTTATATCTTGAGGTCTAATTCATTTCTGTTTTTTAATAATATTTTATTTGTTGTTTAACTTTTCATATATGTATATAATATATTTTGATCCTATCCACTCACACACACACACATAATCCCTCCAACTATCCTCAAGACCCACCAATATATCTTCTCCTATACTTTATGGCTTTTTAAATTATTACTATTATTATCATTATCATTATTATTATTAGCTACAAGAGTCCAATTAGTGCTATTTATGAATGGGAATGAGGTCATCCCAGGAGGCATGGGCAGCGTAATGTACCAGGGGCCACACCCTTAGAAAAAAAAGATCCTTCCTCCCCTGAAGCCATCAAATGTCAATAACTCTCTAGTTAGGGGTTGATACTCCTGAGCCCCTCCCCACTCCACTCCATTATAGACTGTTGACTGGCTTTATCTTACCTGGGTCTGCGCAGATGATCATGGTTGCTGTGAGCTCTCATGATTGTAACAGGCATGTCGTGTTCAGAAAACAGAATTCCACAGCTCTCCTTCCAACCCGGATGACCACTGATGGCTGAGCATCCACTGTCACTTATCCTCAGCACTTTGACCAGCTATGAATGAGCCACTCCTCATTGTAAAAAGTTGACGTGAGGCCAGTTGTGGAGTCATACACCTTTAATTCCAACACTTGGGAGATGGATTTCTGTGAGTTTGAGGCCAGCTTGATCTATATAGTAAGCTCCAAGACAGCTAGAGTCTCTGTCAAAAATAAAAATAAAAATAAAGTAAAAAATGGACTTGACCAAAGTTTAAGGCAGCATAAAGCTATGAGTATTTTTTAAGGTGATAGCTTGGAAACACGACGGTTTATCACCACTGATCTTTCCCTTAGGCTCCATGATCTCCATTGTCTTGGGCTTTTGACAAGAATTACAATAGAAACCCACCCCTACTCCTATTCTCTAGACGTGAGAGCCCTACCATGGAGTTGGCATCAAATCAAATCAGAAAGTGGTTGATTCCCCTAGGATGTCCTTTATTGCAGCAGTGGGCACAAGGCTGCTTTTATAGCATGCAGGGTCATCATGGTGACATCATCAATGTCTTACCGCCATATACTCAGCCTACAGAGAACCTCCAAGAACTGTGGAAGCCAGCCAGCAGGGAGAGAGTTTCCTAGTTTATTTGAGATTGATTTCTTGATGCCCTACAACCACAGGATGTAGTGTCTTCAGCAATGGTGTCCTCCCATTTAGCTATGGTAAACAACCAAGAGATACAGCAATAATCAAGTTATTTTGGTGACTCCAGGGCCTCCCTTTACTAATAAATGGTAAGGTGGTACCCCATAACTGGAAATGAGATTTTCATTGAAAAACCCACATCATCTGGAAACAGTACTGTGTCTTTTCAGGGTTCCTCTAATGAAACTCTCATGTTTTATGATACATTTTAATTAGCTTACAAACTAGTAGATTTCTGTAGTTTTGGTTGACCCATCCTACCTCTGTTCTTTCCTATGCCCCGACCACATCTACATCTGCTCCTTTAACCCACAGCATGCCCCCTCTAATCTTCCCTGTCACCTGTGTTCCATTTTCCATTTTAATTATACTTTACACTTTTGTTACAAGGTCATAGCTTTCCATATGATTTTTCCCTTTTTTTCCATATGAATTTTTAATAACCCTTCGTTTTAATTAAACCTTCCACCATGCCCTGATTTCACCATTTTACTTTCTACTCTGTGGTTGAACCTTCCCACCCCAGTATTCTTCTTTATACTTTCATTTTAATAGCATTTGACTATCTCTCCTTCCTTGACAGGTCTGTCCCTAATAACCTGTTTCTAATTACCTGGCTTCCATACATACTCCAAATTAAACATACAAAATAAAAAGTTCAATTCTAAAATCCACAAGTTAAATAACATGCACAGTTTGTCTTTCTGAGCCCAGCTGATCAGCATATTTTCCAGTTTCTTCTATTTACTTACAGATTTCATGATTTCATTTTTCTCTATGGCTGAGTAATATTCCATTTTATATATTACAACACTTTCCTTATCCATTCATCAGTTGATGGACATCTAGATTAATTTCATTTCCTAGTTATTGTGAACTTTACTGCAATGAGCATGGACATTCAAGGGTCTCTGTAAGAAATATTAAAGTCCTTTGGGCACGTATCTAGAAATGATATAGCTGGGTCGTATGGAAATTCTGTTTTAGGTTTTTGAATTTTTTTATTTGTTTGAGGTTCACGGTGTTTTATTTGTTTGTTTTAAGTTCTTTGTATATTGGAGACATTAATCCTCCATTAGATGTGTAGCTGGCAAAGATCTTCTACATTACCTAGGATGACTCTGCATTTAATTGACAGCTTCCTTTGCTCTAGTTTTTAATTCCACAATATTTGACCATTTCTGGTCTTACTTCTTTGCCACAAGAATCCTATTCAGAGAGTTCACATCTGTGCCTATGATCAAAGTACACTTCTTGCTTTCCCCTCTATCAGTTACAGACTACCAGGTCTTACATCACAGTTCTTGATCCATTTGGAGTTGAGGTTTTTGCAGGATGTGAGGGAAGGCTCCAGGGCCATTTCTCCATATCTTAAGATCCACTTTTTCCAGTTTGTATATTCTTTAGCAATTCTATCTCTTTATTGAATTATATATACTTAGTTTAGGTCATTTTCCTTCTTTCAGTGGAGACATTGACAATATCCAGAAGGTGACTAATTCTTACTAGGGTTGAGATGGAATTCTCCTCTTTGGGCCCAGTGTTGAGGGATGCAAGTTCTACCTCTAGTCTTCCTCCGAGAGTCAGTCTGGGACTTTGAGTTAGATTCCTGCTGTAGGGTACATGGGGTAAACCTCAATGTGAAAGAACCTTGAAACAAGCAATTATAATATTAGTTTAGGTTCATAGAAACTATGGACTCAAATAAGTACATAACTATATAAGTTCTAAGAAATCCCAATTTAGGTCTTGATATAAGATCATTTATCATATTAAACTTTTTCATATATGGAAAATTTCAATTAAAAAATTCATGTATATTACCAAACATACAAAGTCCTGTAAAATGTTTTTGCATGATACATCTTGTCACTGTTTGTTTCTTTAATAGCTTGTATTTCTTTTATTTTCCACTCCCATCAAATATCATGCATTGCTATCTTAAATATACTTAATAATTCTGTTCCAACCTTACAGATGACAACATCAGGAATTTTCCAGTAAATCCTTCCTGGTGCCTGGAACATCAATATGAAGATGGAGCCCCTTTTTCTCTTAGAAGATCACATCACCCTATTTACAATTCCTGTCTCCATGTTTTCTCTTTTGTCTGCCCTTCCCCGTGTTCTAATCAGGGTTAGTACATCTTTGAATATTTAAATAAATTTTTTCACTTGCATACACATCTTTGAAGAAAGCAAGCTAAAGCACAATGCACATAAATATCTATTTGACTTTTTTAAAAGGAGAGGAGGGTTGGATAGATTGCTTGAAGGTTAAGAGTGCTTGCTGCTCCTCCAGAGAAAATGTGTTCAATTATTAGTGCCCACATTGAGCAGTTCACAACTGTAGTTCTGGGGCACCTGGTACCCTCTTCTGGAGTCCTTGAGCACTGCACACAGATTACACACACACACAGAGAGACAGACAGAGAGAGAGAGAGAGAGAGAGAGAGAGAGAGAGAACATAAATCTTATTCAAGTATGGATTAATAATATCAGATAATTTTTTATTAAGAATAATTTCAGGGGTTAGGGTGTAGCTCATTTGTTGAATTGTCTGCCATGCAAGTATAAAGCCCTATGTTCAATTCTTAGAATCCATGTGAAAAGCTGTGTGGTGGGCTATGCCTGTAAATTCAGCACCAAGGAGGGAGGTTGAAACAGATGAATTCTCTGATGTCACCAGGAGTGAGCCTAGACTACTTAGAAAATCACAGGCCAGTGAGACACCATAACAAAAAATAAGGTGGATGTGCATTAAAGAATGAAAGATGACATCTGACTTTGTTCTTTGTCCATCAATGTTCAGATGCACATACGTGCATACACAAGCACAGGTGTTCAACTATACACACACGCGCACACACACACACACACACAAACACAAGAATTTCATCATTCCTGCATGTTACAGACTCTGCTACTATTGTTTTGAGTTTTAGAAAGGAAGGCAAATTATTATATTGGCTGCTAAAGGTTAACATTAAAAGGTTTGTTTGCTAGTTTTATGTCAACTTGGCACAAGCTATAGTCACTTGGGAAGGGAGATACTCAATTGAGAAAACGTTTCCACATGGTTGGTCTGTTGAAAACGTTCTGGGATATTTTTTGATTAATGGTTGATATGGGAGGGCCCAGCTCACTGTGAAAAACACTGCTAAGCCAGTCAGTAAGCAGCACTCCTCCATGGCCTCTGAATCAGATCCTGCTTCCAAGTTCCTGCCTTGACTTTCCCAGGTGATGGGCTACAAGCTGTAAGATGAAATTAACCCATTCTTCCCCAACTTGCTTTTGATCTTGGTGTTTATCACAGCAATAGAAACCCTGACTAAGACACATGGTGATGTTGGAGATCTTAGATTACAATCCATTTTTCTTCTTTTCCTTCCTCCTTTCTTTCTTTCTTTCTTTCTTTCTTTCTTTCTTTTTTGTTTGTTTGTTTTTCAAGACATGGTTTCTCTGTGTAGCCCTGGCTGTCCTGTAGCTTGCTTTGTAGAACAGGCTGGCCTTGAACTCAAAAATCCACCTGCTTCTGCTTCCCGGGTGCTGGGATTAAAAGCATGCATCACCACCACCCAGCCACAAATCATTTCTTGAAAGAAAGTTGAAACCAAATGCTCAAATACCCAACTATATGGAAAATGTAATCTAGTACAGAACACCATAATCATCTGATTTTTATTTTTCTATTGAATAGACTATGCTTACATCACTTCTCTGTTGGTATCTTCATTTCCAGGAATTTGTCAAAAATATATCTTTCCAAAATCTTTTACTGTCCTTCTTAATTACTGTATTTACTCATGTGAAACCATTTATCAAATACCTAAAATAAACACATATATGTGATTGTTCATAAATAAAATACAGTATCAAAGAACCAGTGGAAGTCCCTTTTCCTATGGATTTTCATATGACATTTTGAAGAGTTTACAAAATAAAATTGTGCATTCAGATAGCATTTTTCCTTTAATCCCAGCACTCGGGAGGCAGAGGCAGGCAGATCTCTGTGAGTTCGAGGCCAACCTGGTCTACAAGAACTAGTTCCAGGACAACCACCAAAGCTACAGAGAAACCTTGTCTTGAAAAAAGCAAAAAAGGAAAAGGAAAAAGAAATGCAAAGGAAAGGAAATGGGTTCTGATGAAAACAGTGTCAAAATGAGCTGTAAGTTCAGTCGTTTTGGAAATGATCCAGTAGCAGAAAACCTTTGGGGATTAGTTGAGAGGTTTGTTTACAAAAGCCTACTGCTATCTAAACACTTAGAGAAAAGCTGGGAAATAGTACTGTATTTTGCCAAATCATTTGAGAATGATGCATGAGCACAATATAGTAGCAGCATTCCTACCCCTCCTCTTTCCCTCTAACTCTTGTGTCCCTCAATGACTCTTCAAATTCATGATTTCTTCTGTAATTACTTTTGCTTTAGATAGATAGATGATATATACATGGATACATAGAAGCATACATATATATGTGCTTAGTCATTAACTATATAGATATATATATAACAGATAGATGATTGATAGGTAAATAATTGATAGTTTATCAGATAGATAGATAGATAGATGATAGATAGATAGTATATAAATGTTAAATAGATGATAGATACATAGATAGATGATAAATTGATAAACAGATGATAGAAAATGATACATAAAAAGATAATAGATAAAAATATATGACTATATTATAAGAGCATATATTAATATATTATAATATATTAATTTTATATAAGAATATAAATATGAACATATATGGCTATATGTGAACATGAGCATATAAATTCAAATATGTATATATGTACAAAAATATGCAAGCTATACTGAATCCAATTGTCATTAATATTATTTGTATGTGTTTAGTAGTAATCATTTAGGATTGGGGTCTTGTGCTGGGTAGTTTTATGTCAACTTGACATAAGTTAGAGCTTTCTTAAAGGAGGGAACCTCAACTGAGAAAATGCCTCCATAAGATCCTACTATAGGACATTTTCTTAATTAGTGATCAATGTAAGAGTGTAACCCAAATAAACCCTTTCCTCCCCCAAGTTGCTTTGGTCATCGTATTTCAACACAGCAATAGTAACCATAAGACAGATATTATTCTGGAAATAACTGGTTATCCTTCTGTCACTATTGACTGCCTTGCATTCTTCATCCACGGTTTGGACCTTATGAAATTTTCATTCATCTATGTTGGCATATTGGCTGATGTGGTCCTTGCAGGCCTTGTGCAGGAAACCCTGGGCATGGTGGTGGATGCCTTTAATCCCAGCACTCAGAAGCCAGAGGCAGTGAAGAGCTAGGTGATAGATAGATTTAATGATAGTCAAGCATATGATATCTATGACATATAGATCATGTTACATACATAGAGATAACAGATTGATAATAAATAAATATATGACTGATGTATGGATAGGTGGATAAGTAGCTATATCCATAAGTATCTTTCAGTATATGTTATGCTGGAATAATTATATTGATGTATATGAACACATATATTTTTATAAATAAATATATATTAATATCCATGTATGTAAATATTTAGATATCTGAAGTGTATACATGTCTACCTTGTATATGGTTGTCAAGTTTACCTGTTTATCAGCTGTCTATCTACATATCATCTATCAACTATTTATTTATCATCTATCTACATTATATATGTATATATGTTTATCTATCTATCTAGAAATTATGGCCCCAGTTAATTGCACACAAATACAACTAAAATCAAGTCTTGCTCTTATATCTGAGCATAAGTATCCCCACATCACTCTGAACATTTCTTTTGTACTCTCTCATGATTTAGCCCATTCCAATAGTTGCTTACCACCATATATTTTAATTTGATCCTGGAAATTTGTATAGTAATACTGAGTCATTTTAGCAACAGAGTTCACCTGGTTAGATAATTGAGTTTTCATTGTATTGGTTTGGGTTGGGTTTTTTGTTGTTTGGGGGTTTAGTTTGGTTTGGCTTTTCGAAACATGGTTTCTCTATGCAGCCCTGACACTGGAATTCACACTGTAGTGTTTTGCTATGGTTCTGTGTTGGTTTAATTCTCAAATCTAAAACTCATCCATCTGGGAGAGGATGTGGGAAGGATTGTGGCTCTTCTTCCTTGGGATCATTGGTGCATTGGTCACAAGGATGGAGGGAACTGAAGTGGGGAACAAGTTCTAATGTCTGTGGATACGATGGAGATAGCCCTCCAAGATAAGACTTTGGTGAATCAGCTCAACTTTATTCCAGAATATAAAGCCTGGGGACAAGCCCTAATCTGTATTAAGTGGCACACTCCTCTCATAAGGCTTCATATGTGGCAGCAGGTTCCTATAGCAAAGTTCCTAGTACAACCTTTAGTTACCGTATGTATGTGCAGGATGAGGAAGGCTTCTAGCAGGAAACAGTGCCAAGGGTCACACTAGATATAACTCAGGCATCCAAGCCTAGGGACATCCTCAAAATAAGAACAGGAAGAGAGCAGGACACCCTCACTGGGAGGGAGGGAGGGAGGGAGGGAGGGAGGGAAGGAGAGAAGGAGGGAGGGAGGGAGGGAGTCCTCCATGTTGCTGAGCTTAGAGAAGGTTGCCATGCTATGGTAGATGGCAACCTCTGACCAGAAAGGTCTCTCAACAGATGATTTCAGAAGAGTTGCAAAGGATAACCATAATCAGAAAATATTATATATATAATATATTTTGAATATAAATACATTTTGAAGTATAAAACTCATTCATCTGCCCTAAGAGCCAATTAGCTTATAAAACGGCAGTATTAACTGTTTCTGTTTTTCAAGATTTTCCTAAAAATAACACTTTCTCTCCACAGCTCAACTAGAATTAGATAAAGTGATTTTAAGTGTATATTAGCATGTACAGTGGGCACATATCATATAACATGAAATGCATACAATGAAAAGCACTTATTGTCCTATTCTCACGAAAATTCTGGTTCTATGTAAATAATTCCGAATAGATTTTCAGGTCCCTTTTGTGGGGAGACATTAGCTGCTCTGTGATTCCAGACCCTTCAGGGACAAACTACTACATTAATATAGCTTCCAAATACCAATTTTTTCAGCTAAGAATTTATAATGAAATTTGATCATGTTCACAGGTATATTTCATTCCTCCTTGCTGTCTTTATAACATAAACTGACCATGCCCAGTTGTGTTCCTGTCCTTCTGAATAAATGATGCATCAGTTTACAGGAATTATGACCAAACATGCATCATCCATTTTGTTTCTAAAACCAAGGACATTAAACTAACCATTCTCATAATTATGCATCTTCCCTGAGCATTTTCAGAAATGTGTCTGCCCTCAAACCACTTCCTTATATGAATATGGAAAGGCCCCCTGATTAAATGTCACTCTTTCATTGATGGAGGAAGGGTCATCACTTTTGAAACAATCCCTATGGGTCACCTACTACACAAAATAAATCTTTTTGTTCTGTTTTCACTTTGCAAACATCAAGATGAGAATTCACAGACCAAAAATCAAATTTTTATTGCACATCTATTGCACATCTAACAGATTCAGATCCTTTGGGGGTGAATTGTGTTATTATTATTCTCTTACCCCATCAGAGGCTGCCCAGTCTTCTCCATTGTGGCCTCACAATTGAGTATGTCCATTCATACTAAATCCTGCTAAGTGTGAAACTGGGATTTGCTGTGCTTGGGATATTTTGATTTTCTGGACAGAAACAAACTTCCCCATTCTGGCTGTTCAAAGAATTTCTGCATTTGAGTACAACAGATACATTTTTTTAAATCATACTTGGATGTGCTTTCTTTTCCTATCCAAAGAATGTTCTTTCCTTCTGGAAACTTCTAAAGGAAAGCATGGTACCAATCAATAATTTTGTATCAAAATAGCCTCCTATGGTTTGGCCACTGCACAGCAATTGATGGATTACATCAAATTAACCCATGACACACAGTCAATTTTATATTATGCTGATTGAAGCTTGTTAGCATCTGTTTGATAATTTTGAGCACAAGTTTGAATAGAAATTTTACAATAATACAATTTATTCTCATTTTATAAGGGTGTTTTTCTTAAGTTTTGTGTCAGGACAGTATTTTTCTAATAGGGAAATTTGAGGTTTATTTTCTCCTCTAACTTTTGATAGAGTTTGTGAAGCAGGGATGATAAGAAGGTTTAGTGGATAATAAGGCTTGCCTTCAATCCTGATGTCCCGAGTTACATCACTGGGACCCATATGGAAGAAGAGGATTGGCATCCAAAAGTCATCTTCTGGTCTCCATGGCATGGACATACATGTACACACAATAAACATTTTTTAGAATTAAATTAAATTTAAAGGTCAAGAAGTCAATGTATTAACTATCACTGACTTTGCTTTGAGAATTTTTTTCTAACTCAGTTTCTTGCATGATTTATTTGACTTTCTTTCTTTCTTTCTTTCTTTCTTTCTTTCTTTCTTTCTTTCTTTCTTTCTTTCTTTCCATCTGTGATACTATATACCTTGCAGGAGTGTGTTCTCTTGAACTTTGCTGCCTAACCACTGCCATAGTTATCCCCTCTCTTATAGTTTAGATTTCAGCAATGTCAAAACTAATGTAACTTAGATTTCTCATTTTATTTACTCATTTGCTAGTCTTTCAGTATGGCTCAATTTTCACTCATGTTGATCTTTATTTTAAAAAAACAGCTCTTTACTTTGTTGATTTTCTCCCTACTTCTTTATTTTCCCCTAATTTTATTGTACTATGGCCTATATAGCTTCCTCTAATATGTAGCTTAATTTGTTGTTAATGATAGACCATGTTGCAATGAGTGCTTGGATTTCTAACCATGCAATATTCTGTTCCTAACATGTAAACATTGACAACTGTACATTGCCCATTGACTATCATGTGTTCTATATAAAATGTGAGAAGCCATACAAACATGGACATGTTCCATTTTCTTGGAAACATTGAATCAAATGTTATTCTTTTCTCCTTTGACAGTGGATTATGTCTAATCATGCTGCTTAATTTACTCATATTCACAAATTTCCCTTTTATTTATGACTTCTAATTTAGTCCCTATGCTGGTGTTTGTCACCTTGACACAAATCTACATATACCTAGAATCTCAACTGAGAAAATTCTTCCATCAGATGGGCCTGTGGGAAAGCTTGCAGGACATTTTTTTTATTGATGGTCTATGTGCAAGGGTCTGGATCACTGTGAGTAGTGCCATCCCTGGGCTGGTGGTCCTGGGATCTATAAGAAAGCAGACTGAGGAAGCCAACAAGGTGCACCCCTCCATAGCTTCTGCATCAGTTCCTGCCTCCAAAATCTTGTCTTGAATTTCTGCCCTGACTCCCTCAGTGATGGACTATGATCTGAAAATGTAAGACAAACGAACCCTAAGTTGTAATTGTGTCCTTCATCTGGTCCAAGCTTTTTGCTTCTTGATTCACCGAGACATCAAGAATGAAATGGTGCAATCTCTTCCAACAACAACAACAAAAAAAAATAGCTTGCTTTCTATTGCTATGACAAAATTCTCTGACTAAAACCCTACTAAAGAGAGGAAATAAATGGTTAATTCATCTTACACAGGTCATCATCCATCACTGAGGGAAGTCGTTAGAACAGAAACTTGAAGCAGAAACCATGGGCGCTACATACTGGCTTGTTCTTCAGCTCATGCTTAACCAGCTTTCTAATACAGCCCACAAACCCTGCCTAGGGAATGGTGTGGCCCACAGTGGGTTGAGCCATCCATATCAATCATCAATGGGCCATACTTTCTGTGGACCAAAGTAGGGCCTTCCTTTAGTTGGCTCCTATTGGGTATTGGGTCAAAGCACCAAAAAAGACATTTATATGGGTCTCTAAATTCCTTCTTTAGCACTGACAACCAAAGATATCAACAACTGTCTGAAATATCATTTGTAGTAAGAAAGCAAAATAGTTCTGGATTAAAAGTCTCTATAGTCAGAAAGCACCAAATACCTCCAGGACAACTGTGATAATTACTATTGAATGTCAAGTTGACAGAATCTAGAATCACCTATGACATAAACCCCTGGGCATATCTATGAGAGAGCTTCTAGATTGGTATAATGAGGTGGGGGAATCTCTCTCTGAGTGTGGGGTTCACTGAGGTGGAAAATGCCACCCTGAATGTGGGGTTCATTGAGGTGGGAATCCCACCCTGAATGTGAGGTTCACTGAGGTGGGAATCCCACCCTGAATGTGGGCAGCATTATTTACTGTCATTTCATTATTTATATCATTTCCTGCTTTTATCATGGGAAATAGGAGGAAAAAACAAAGGGATAGATGACATGGGAAAATGAAGGTGTCATTGAGAATGGCAGAACCTTCTCCCACTTGGGTCCCCAGAACTTGACATCCATCAAAGCCACCGTGATCAAACTTGACATCCATCAAAGCCACCTTTTAGATTCTTCTCTCCTGAATTTGAAGAATAATATTTGAGGACCCCAGAGGGTGGATTTTTTATCTTGGATTCATGGGTGGGCACTTGGGAGGAAGAAAGGAACATAGCAGAGCTGGGTAGGGCCAGGACATCAGGTGATGTAGATATTATCATCTGGGGGATTTTTAGAGGGTTTACGGTATTTGTGGGGTGATTCATGGTAATAAGTGCATAGGGAGTAAAAATCAGGCTGGCTTCCAATTACAGATACAAGAGGCTGAACAGAACATCATCCCTCCATTATTTTAACAAGCCAACCATAATGATGCCTGGCATGGAAAACAGACTGGCAAGTGAAATTCTGAAAATGCTGACCTCTGACTTGGTGTCTTGCCTACACTGACCTTTAATTCCTGGAAAAACAAAAACTTTAAAAAGCAAAACTAGTCTCCTATTTCCAAATAAAAATGGAATGACCTACTCCTAACAGTCAGGAATATTCTCCCTGTTCTAATATTTTGTGTGAGAGTTCGAAAAGCTGTCCAGTGGCAAATCTTTTGATCCTTCCCCCAGGTTTATTCATCTTAACTCTTTGGCTGCAAATTCTCAACAGATTCACTGGTGGAGTTTGGGAGCCTCGTGTGCTGAACTGTTGAACTGTGAATGAATAAATAAACACATGCAAGAAACAGACTTTAGCCTATCCACTGTAATCATTTCTTGGTCACTAAACGCAGCCAAATTCATACTGAAAAACACAGAGAGGGCGATTTATTCGATGAGGCCACATGGGGAAGATGGACAAAGAGATCCAGCAACATACCCACAGCCACTCTTTCACACCAACCACCAACCTAACACCAACCCCACCCCCATCTCCACCGCTACCACAGCAACACCCCTATCGCCACCCTGACAGCACCACCACACCACCGCACCAACACCCCTGGTAGCAAATCCAACTTCAGGGACCTGACATAAGTTTAAAGTTGAAGTAGAAGGCCAACCTGAGGTCTGCCACCTCAGCAGTCCTGGTGAAGGCCCTGCCCATCGCTGGCCATCACTGTGTGGGCTTGGAATCTGTCAGTCTCTATCAAGGAGAATAGTTTACCTTCTAGCTGACCCAGGTTTCAGGGTTTCTCTTCTCTCGGGATGATATTTCTGAGATAAATCCTGACTCTTAAGGTCCATTGTTTGGATATTCTAGAAACCAGAGGGAAAGGCGCAAAGCTGTTAACACATCCACCCCCACCCCCAATGCTGGTTACGGCATCACTCTGTAGAAAGCCATCATGGGAGGCTTAACTTGGTGGAAAAACTCAGTCTACTGTTCAATTCTTTCCACTTCAATATTTATTATAGTTTTCTCGTTATTATTTTAAAGATAGAGCTGTGATTATATAAAGCAAAAACTATTTTAACATTTATTGTTATCAGGTGGTAGTGGCACACAACTTTAATCCCAGCACTCGGGAGACAGAGGCAGGTGGATCTCTGAGAGTTTGAGGCCAGCCTTGTGTACAGAGTGAGTTCCAGAATAGCCAGGAAAAACCTTGTGTCAAAAGCAAACAACAACAACAAAAAAGGATTTATTGAATAAACCCGGGACAAATGGCTAACTGAGGTGCCTATTAACACATCAAAGGTAGAATTGGCCTCCAGATTCTCCCAGCATTCCTCAATCCCTACCTGTTACAGGAAATGGCCAGCATACACCAACCCCTACCCTGAACTCCCCAGCCCAGGGGCTGGGCTGCCCTTCCCCCAGCTGCCCTTCCCTATATAACAGCCATTTTGTTTACCGGGTCTTTTTGTATACCCTTTACCCTCCTGGCTCTCCTTTGCCACATGGTCATGGTCACTCTGGACTGTCCTGGATGTCTCTGCCTTAGGCTATGTGGTCCCTCAGTAAACCTTCTCCTCCACCATACCTGGGAGCAGTCATGCCTTCCTTTTTCATTTTTTTTCATTCAGTATATACATATAAAATGTATTTTAGTGCCTCAAAAGACAATAGAGGTAAACATAATGGTTTTGTGGGATGGTTTTACATTTTATGTTTAGGAATATACATGTACATGCATATATACATGCAATAACAATTTTTAAAAAAGGTATGAATTCAAAAGAGAGCAAGGAGGGGTTTGGAAGGAGAAAGTGAAAGGGAAAATGATGTGATTACATAATCTCAAAAACCAAAAGAAATAATTTAAAAGTAGTACAGTATTAGGGGGTGGAGACACAATGCAGGGCCAAAGAACCCTTGCTCAGTCCCTAGCACCCTGTTGAGCAGTGCCTGTAATTCCTGCACTTATAGATTCTATATACTCTTTAGGCCTTCCCATGCCCCTGCGAGCATTTAGTCCACACATCCACATATAAAACCAATATATCTTTTAAAAAGTAATCCCACATTACAAATTTTTTAAACACACATTTTTCCTGGAATCACTCTGCTTTTATGTGGTTTTACTGAAGAACTTTCATCAATAAAGACCTGCATCAATAAAAATTTTATCAATGCCATAAAATGAGTAAATACCTTGATGATTACTTATATCTCTAGGAAGCAAAACAAAATGAAAGATCAAAGTAGATGTTTCAGGGGGAAAAAATGCAAGTCCCAGAAAAAAAAGTTCCTGGGAGATAAATGAACATGAATGAGTTGTTACTGGGCTGGGCTGCATCCATCCTACTTGTTCAAACAAAACTAAATGTTACCACAGTACAAAATTACCATAACCCTTCTCTTTGGGCATCAATCTCACAGCAAGAGATCCACAGTGGGAATAGGTCAGTACACTAAGCAGGAGTCCTTGAAGGGGTTTCTAGGAACCTAGTATTATTTCATTATCCCCTCTCCTCTCTCTCTCTCTCTCTCTCTCTCTCTCTCTCTCTCTCTCTCTCTCTTCTCCACCCTTCACACACACAAACCTACAGTCTTACCAACAATCCCTTTAAAATTCTTTAAAATATGTTTTTCTCGTCCTTGGTACCCAATTAAAAACCAAACATCTGGAAGAGTGCAATAACTAGTCTTGTATTTTTATTTATTGCCAGAGCCTCCTGTAGTTCCCCGTGACCTCCACTATGAAGCTGAACATGACCTTAAATTCCTGATCCTCCTGCCTCCACATCTCACGTGCTTGGATGACTGCTAACACCCCCCCCACCCTGAACTTGACATATTTTTTAATCATTATTGCGAAGTCAGACCTTTGTGCAATTTGTTATGTGGTAACTTCATAGAGCTCTTGACCTAGAAACGGATTTTGCAGGAAAAAAAAAAGTGGAATGGGTTAAAGTTTGACCTTCGAGTGTGGACTTCTGCCTCGCTCTTATCTCGGCAAAGCAAACACCTGGCAGAACCTTCCAAAAGGAGTGATGGGCACAGCTACCTGGAAAGG
Source organism: Ondatra zibethicus (assembly GCA_004026605.1). NCBI lineage: Eukaryota > Metazoa > Chordata > Mammalia > Rodentia > Cricetidae > Ondatra > Ondatra zibethicus. The sequence goes on along the minus strand of PVIU01013022.1, from coordinate 29,814 downwards.
TTCTGTTTGTTCAGAGAAGAATTGTTCCTTTATTGTTCCCCTCCCACCCAAACCTGGAAGCCTTCACAGCAAATATTTGTATGTTTTTATTGCTGCCCACAAAAGCACCCTCCTTTAATTGCAGATCCTGTCAACGTGCCTGCTGGATAGCAAAGACCACCTGTCATGTGACTGATAAAAGCTGTGAGAAATTATGGGGTGTACAGGAACTTTCCAAAGCATCAGGCCACTCACAGTTACAGAATTTGTTGTGTCTCCCAATGCCTGCTGGATTGTTTCCTGGTTGGAGTTTTCCATAGTAGCACACAGTTGGAAAATACATTTTGGTAGAATCACCTCACTGATGTCAATTGATTTACTAAGAAAAATTAAAACTCACAATAAAATTTGGCACTTTCAAAGTCACTTATATCAGAATAGCATCCCATTGTAATCTCAAATCACATGAATATTACATTTATTTCAAAAGATTTATTTTAACTTTATGCATATATGTATTACATATTGTATTATACATACATATAATGCATTCTGAGTTTTATTTTTAAATTTTAATTTTGGTTCTAATTGTGTTTACATGTGTGTATATGTATTACATATTGTATTATACATATAAGCATTACAATTTTTATTTTAAAAGAGTTGTTTTAATTCTAATTATGCATATATGTGGGATGGAGTGGGGTGTGCACATGTGAGCATAGAACCATCAGAGGCCAGTAGTGGGCATCAAGTCCTGGGAGCTGGAGCAACGGGTGTTTGGGAGTGACCTGCATGGACACCGGAAGCTGCACTTGGTCCCTGGTTGTTGGCATTCTTTAGGGTGGAGTACAAGTTGCACATTGCTGGAGGAAGCACATCAGGGAGGGTGGGAGATTTGAGATTCTAAAGCATCCAGCACCTTCCGTCTGTCTGGTTGGAGATGGAAGCTATTAACTTCCTGTTGGTGCCACCACCATGCCATCTCCTTCCTGCTGTACCTGCTTCTAACATGCCCTCCCCTCACTTCCATGCCCACCCCTCACCACTATGCTTCACTGCCTCAATGGGCTTCCCCCCCCAGAACGTACAGTCAAAATCAACTTTATTATATACATTGCTTTTTGTTGTGGTGTTTGGTCCACACTCTTTATATATTTATTGCTTTTATTGAGCTATACGTTTTTCTCCTCACCCCACCCTTTCTCCTCCACCCCTGCTACCCTCTCCCGTGACCTCCAACTCTCCCAACTTACTCAGGAGATCTTGTCTTTTTCTACTCCCCATGTAGATTAGATCCATGCATGTCTCTCTTAGCATTCTCTTTGTTGTCTAGGTTCTCTGGGGTTGTGGGTAGTAGGCTGATTTTTCTTTGCTTTATGTCTAAAGGCCACTTATGAGTGAGTATATATTTGTCTTTCTGGGTCTGGGTTACCTCACTTAAGATGGTTTTATCTAGATCCATCAATTTGCCTGCAAATTTCAAGATGTCATTATTTTTGCCACTGTGTAGAACTTCGTTATGCAAATGTACCATATTTTCTTGATGCATTTTTGGGTTGTTTTTTTTGGTTTTTTAAGACAGGGTTTCTCTGTAGATTTAGAGCCTGTCCTGGAACTAGCTCTTGTAGACCAGACTGGCCTCAAACTCATAGAGATCCACTTGTCTCTGCCTCTAGAGTCCTGGGATTACAGGCATGTGCTACCAACACCTGGCTCTTTATCCATTCTTATGTTTAGGGACATCTAGGTTGTTTACAGGTTCTGGCTATTATGAATAATGCTGCTATGAACATAGTTGAGCACATGCCCTTATGGTATGATAGAGCATCCTTTGGGTATATGCCAAAGAGTGGTGATTGTTTCCTAATTTTCTGAGAAATAGCCATACTGATTTCCATAGTGGCTGTACCAGTTTGCACTCCCACCAGCAATGGAGGAGTGTTCCCCCTACCCCACATCCTCTCCAGCATAAGTGTTTTTACTCTTGGCTATTCTGACAGGTGTTAGATGTAAGCTCAGAGGTGTTTTGATTTGCATTTCTCTGATGGCTAAGGATGTTGAGCATTTCCTTAAGTGTCTTTCAGCCATTTGAGATTCATCTTTTGAGAATTTTCTCTTTAGGTCTGTACCTCATTTTTTTATTGAATTGTTTGTTCTTTTGATGTCAAGTTTCTTGAGTTCTTTGTATATTTTGGAGATCAGCTCTCTGTTTGATGTGGGGTTGGTGAAGATCTTTTCCCATTCTGTTAGGCTGCCATTTTGTCTTGTTGACTGTGTCCTTTGCTTTACAGAAGCTTCTCAGTTTCAGGAAGTCCCTTTTGTTTCTCTCAGTGTCTGTACTACTGGGGTTATATTTAGGAAGTGGTCTTCTGTGCTAATGCATTCAAGTGTATGTCCCACTTTCTCTTCTGTGAGGTTCAGTGTGGTTGGTTTTATGTTGAAGTCTTTGATCCATTTGGGCTTGAGTTTTGTGCATGGTGATAGATATGGTTCTATTTTCACTCTTCTACATGTAGATATCCAGTTATACCAGCACCATTGTTGAATATGCTTTCTTTTTTCATTTCATATTTTTAGCTTCTTCATCAAAAATCAGGTGTTCATAGTTGTATGGTTTGATATCCAGGTCTTTGATTTGATTCCATTGGTCCTCCTGTCTATTTTTATGTCAATACCAGGCTGTTTTCATTACTGTAGCTTTATAGTAGAGTTTCAAGTCAAGGATGGTGATGTCTCCAGAAATTCCTTTGTACAGGATTGTTTTGGCTATCCTGGGTTTTTTGCTTTTCCATATGAAGTTGAGTACCGTTCTTTCAAGGTCTCTGAAGAATTTTTCTGGGAGTTTGATGAGGATTGCATTGAATCTATAGATTGCTTTTGTAAGATTGCCATTTTTACTATGTTAATTCCATCTACCCAATAGCATGGGAGAGCTTTCCACTTTCTGGTGTCTTCTTCAATTTCTTTCTTAAAAGTTTTAAAGTTCTTGTCATACAAGTCTTTCACTTGTTTGGTTAGAGTTACCCGAAGTTACTTTATGTTATTTTTGGCTATTGTGAAGGGTGATGTTTCCTGATTTCTTTCTCAGCCCATTTATCATCTGTATAAAGAAGCCTACTGATTTTTTTTTTTTAGTTAATCTTGTATCCTGATATATTACTGAAGGTATTTATGAGTTGTAGGAGTTCTCTGGTAGAATTTTTGGGGTTACTTATGTATACTATCATTATCAGCAGCTAATAGTGAGAGTTTGACTTCTTCTTTCCGATTTGTGTCCCCTTGATCTCATTTTGGTTTCTTATTGCTCTAACTAAAACTTCCAGTACTATATTGAATAGATAAGGAGACAGTGGACAACATTATCTTGTTCTTGATTTCAGTGGGATTGCTTTGAGTTTCTCTCCATTTAGTTTGATGTTGGCTGTTGACTTGCTGTATATTGCCTTTATTATGTTGAGATATGTTCCTTGTATCCCTTTTCTCACCAAGACTTTTATCATGACGGGGTGTTGAATTTTGTCAAAAGCTTTTTCCGCATCTAATGAGATGTTCATGTGTTTTTTTTCTTTCAATTCATTTATATGGTGGATTACATTGGTAGAGCTTCATATGTTAAACCATCCCTGAATCTCTGGGATGAAAGCTACTTCTGGTCCAGGGCTTTTTGTTGTAGTTGCTGTTGTTGGGAGACTTTTGATGACTGTTTCTATTTCTTTAGCAGTTATAGGTCTGTTTAATTTGTTTATCTGGTCTTGATTTAAATTTGATAAGTGATATTTAACCAGAAAATTGTCCATTTCCTTTAAGTTTTCCAATTTTGTGGAGTACAAGTTTTTGAAGTATGACATGATGATTCTCTGGGATTTCCTACATGTCTATTGTTAGGTCCCCCTTTTCATTTCTGATTTTGTTAATTTGGATATTCTCTCTCTGCCTTTTGGTTAGTTTGGATAAAGGTTTGTCTATTTTTGTTGAGTTTCTCAAAGAATCAACTCTTTGTCTCATTGATAATCTGTAATATACACTCCTAACACTGCACTACCTTTCCAGACTTCACTGTACTACTTCTCTTTCATCCATGCTGTCCACAGTCTTGCTTTTTAAATCTCGTTTATTTTTCCCATTTTCTTCTCTCTGAATTTGAGTCAATTTCTGTTATCAGCACATTTAAAACACCAGGCAGAATAATGTCTCAGCTTTATTTCATTTTCTATTTGATTGTACTTATGCACGAAGAAACTCACACAGGTTTATATGCTCAGTATATTGGAACAAATTCTCCTTTTTGTTATCTACTCTCACTATGTGATCTCTTATTTGTCTCATGTAAAGGAAATGACAAATGGGTAATTAAGCTAACAAAACTGTAACATATGCAGATGATGTCATTATTTTCATCATCCAATTCTCATGAAAAAGGTGTCTTTTCCTTTTATGCTTTATGATATATATATATATATATATATATATATATATGAATGTTCTATCTGCATGTATGCCTGCATGTCAGAAGGGGGCATCAGATGCCATTAGAGATGGTTGTGAGCCACAAATGTGGGTGATGTGCTCTGGAAGAGCAGTCAGTGCTCTTATCCATTCTTTTTTCTTACTACTGCTATTTACAGGTGGATACTCTACCAAAAATAAGCCTGAAGTGAAATTGCCTACAAAGACAATCCAAAAAGGACTGCTTGATAGGATTGCTGCGGATTAAGAAATAAACCACACTGCTCCTTCAGGGAACAATTGATTCTTCAGAGACTCAGAAAATACGGTCACATGGTTACATAGTCGCAGAGAGATTATTGAGTTGGACAACAGTTTAAAAATACCCATAGTGCATTTTTAATACTAAATCAATGAAAGGATATGCTAGGGAAGTCCTTCACACACACACACACACACACACACACACACACACTAAAGAATAAGCCAAGTCTTGAGGGCCCTGGATGCCAACCAGGAACTTAACAGGTCCGGTAACAAGGAAACCAGGACTGTGTTTAAAGACAGCTTTCTTTCAAAATCCACAGGAGCAGATCACTGGTTGCCTGGGTCCTGGCCCTGGGGGGTGGAGGTAGGGTGTCTGAGAAGGATGAGGAAGCCCAAGTTGTGATTATCTGAGTAGACCAAGCAGCAAACAGACATGCCTTCCTCTTCTGTCTGCCAAGGGATGTTTGTTGAGTGACTTTTCCTGGGAAGACTGGTACAAATGTATATTGACAGAAGAGAGACACCAATGACAGGCAAAGGGAAAATTCCACCAGAGTCTTGCCGGGCTGACTTACAGGAGGGTGTGTGTCTGCCTTCTCAGATGGAATATTTCAATCCCTGCCATTTCACGTCTGTAAATACTAATATTAATGAGTAGCATCATCGTCACAAGGCATCCCTCCGTCAAGACATAGATTTGATTGGATTTTGGTCAAATGTTCAAATGATAGGAGGAAGCCAGTGGCAACAAGTCAGCCATGAACGTGGTAACACCGTAGAGGATAAGTCAGAAAACACAGTAGAAACAGTCGCCCCTGTCGGGCATCTGAAATTTTGGGGTGTGTTTTCATTTTTGTTATTGTTATTGTTTGGTGGGATTGTTTGTTTGTTCTTGTTGTTGTTGAGACAGGGCCTCACTAAGTAGCTCTGGCTGACCTGGAACTCACTATGTAGACCAGACTGGCCTTGAATTTGGAGAGATTCTGACTATCTCTGCCTCTAGAGAGCTGGGGTTAATGAACCACTGCGCCAGGCAAGCTCTTTTTTTAATTTTTATCTTTTCTATAACAAATATTCATAACCAAGTTCCTATCTAGAAGAAAAAACTGCATAAATCAACTGTTTTTAATAAAACAGAGAATCTATGCAAGTGAAACAGACATTTCTATACTTTGGATTTAGAAGAAAACACCGGGACAATGTTGCAGGTTTCCACGTCAGCTGTGAATATTTATTATCCATACTTGAGTCTGGAGGAGGCTGGCAGGCAAAAGCCTCTCAGGATGGTTAGCCTCCAAGCCAGATGGAAGGATTTGCCAAAACTAGAAGTGTTCAATCACACGGAGGCAGTCCAGCATCGCCACCTATCGGTCTCGCCTTGCAACTGCAGTTGTCTTGAAACAAATTACAAATGCTATTTGTTTTTTGTTTTGTTTTGTTTAAGCAAAACACCTTTAAATATATATGTTAAAATGTCTAGACATTTTGTAATATAAATTTTACCAGTTGAAACCTTGTCAAGTTTTATGTGATGCTGAAAGACCAGGATAAATCCAGACCCCCTAGCAGGAAGAGTAGAGCCAAAAATCTAGGTTAGCCGGTTCCGTGACTATGTTCCAGGAACTGGCTGACCACAAAATTAGATTATAATCTTGAGAACAATCTTGAGAAACGGGGAGTTACCCCCTTGTGATTATCACTGGTATTTTTGGAATTTTCCAATGACGCCTTCCCTACCCCCTTTGAGTTGTGGTTTCTTTCCTTAAATACTCCTCCCAGCTACTCGGGATCGAACTCCTCTACCCCTGCGTGGGATATGAGTCTCGGCCCCAGTGCCGCTGGTTCCTGTCAATAAACCTCGTGTGATTACAGCAAGGACTGTCTCTCGTGAGTTCTTCGGGGGTCGTATTGTCCCAAGACTTGAGTGAGAGTCTCCCAACTCCAGGGATCTTTCAATGCTAAGGATAGATGGAATTTAGCGCTGTTGTGCTATACATTCCTAACAAGGAGCATCAAAAACAAAACAAAAACCCAGACCTAAACTCTTTAATTCATTTATTTCTCAGAAATAAGATTTAACTGGGAGCCGGGTGGTGGTGGCACATGCCTTTAATCCCAGCCCTCGGAAGGTTGAGGCAGGAGGATCTCTGTGATTTTGAGGCCGGCCTGGTCTGCAGAACAAGTTCCAGTACAGGCTCCAAAGCTACACAGAGAAAACTGTTATGCCCAAATCCACGGGGTCCCCACAAAAGCCAACAAAGGAGACCGAGTCCCATATGTAAAAGCAAAGAGCCTTTATTTTAATTAAGTTTGTAAACTCGGTCTCTCTGTGTCCAACGTATTGGAATAACAGGAGAGCCTCGAGCTCAATTAGAATTGGGTTTTTATAGAAGTAAAGGTGGGGATGAGGGTTTTCTGAGGTTCAGGACCTCTGATTGGGTGACATCTGTCTAGGGGTGTCCTGGTGAATGTGTGCTGGCAGGTGATCCTGTCTACAATGGTTGGAATGTTAGGCATTTCCTTTGAATGGTCTGCTCTTGGGTGGGGGTCGGGTAATCTCAGCTTGTGGTTCCTCCTGCAGCCAGGCATTGCCTCAGGGTAAACTATTGAGACTCCACCTCTTATTAAATTTATCAGTGGCCAAGTTCTACTCTGGCAAAGAACTTTCTTTGGGTGACCTGTCCATATTTAGCTTATTATGGCTGGCTCCCACAAAAACCTGTCTCAAAAAAAAAAAAAAAGAAAGAAAGAATTAATCAGGAAAGCTGTTTTGTATACTTGTCCCAGGTTATACAGATGAGAATAGTTATAATATAATTAAGATTTGGTGTTCACAGATTTAAAGTTAGATGGATATGAAAGTCTTTCAGATTTTCTGCTTTGATTTTTTGAAGCTATCTTTTTAAAGGAACACTGACCTAAGTGAGGCAATATTGAAAACCTGCAAAGGTTGTGCACATCCATGTGAATCCCTTGTTCACAGACACATAAACTAAATCTTTTTTAAAATGGGATTAACCAGGCAGTGCCTTTAATCCCAGCATTTGGGAGGCAGAAGTAGCTGTGAGTTCGAGGCCAGCCTGGACTACAGAGCAAGTTCCAGGACAGGCTACAGAGAAACCCTGTCTCGAAAAAAGAAAAAAAAGTTCAACTCGATAGAAATACTAATATCTTAATTTTATCGTTCTGCATTGCATCTCTGTATGGATTATTAAATTGTAGCCATTGTTAATAAAAAAATATTAATTGACAAAGATCTCCCAGCTGGTAGTTTTCTGTTAAAAAAGACTACACTTCCCAGATTCCCTTGCGGCCCTGTCAAGCACTACTGCAAAGAGAGGCTTCCGGGTGGCAATGGACCATCCTGTAAAGAAAGGCATGATGTGCCTCATAAGGGACCGTGTTCATTCACGCGATGGGCAAGTTGTCACAAGTGTGGGGGAGGTGGGGATGCAGAGTAAGATGGGGTGCAGCCCTTACTTGACTGACTGACCGACCGACTACCACCCCGTTGCCCCCCTTCCGGAAGTGTTTGTCTAAGCGCAAAGTATGCTGGATTCTGTAGTCTTTTTGCTCGAAATAACCATCTCTTACGTCACTCACGTCATCACCCCACGCGTTCTGCGCCCAATCCTGCTGATCTCCAGCCTCATACCACCTCCGTTCCTGCTCTATGCTGAGTCCTCTTTGTGACATACTGAGTTTCACTACAGTAACTTACAGGAGTGTGGGGGAGGGACCACACGGAAGAGGTCAGTCGCCCTGTTCTGGGCGCTGTCGGTACTGCAGGGAGGACCCACAAATTATATGCAAATTTTATGCGACACTGAGATGCACAAATAAATAAGGTCATAGACTTTGGAGCTCTGGGGAGATGAGGGTTGTTGGGTTTAATGAAAGATGTGCACACCAGAAGCAGGCCTAAGCAAGGCTGCACTGTCTGGGTTTCAGGGATGCCTGAGAAGTTAGCAGAAGTGTGTGTGTCAGGTCTAAAAGAAAGTCAGGACCAAAAGCTACTGAGGTGTCTGTATTAGCCTACCAAAGCGGATGCTGGCCTCCAGATTAAGTACCTGTGCCTCATCTCTTCTCACCAAGTCCCCTAACTTAAACCTCTCCAGCCCAGGAAACTTTGCTTCCCTTCCTCTAGTTTCTCTTTTCTATATAACCCTGACATTTCAGTCATGAGCCCTCTAGGTCCTCTCGGTCTCCTTTACTCCCTCTTTCTTCTTTTCCTCTCTCCTCACCCTCCCGTCCCCTCTGGGCCTGGATCAATCTACTTCTCACATTTAGTCCACTACTTTCTCTCCCTGATCTGGACCGTTCCAGATGCCTCTAGCTGTTCTCTCTCCCTCATATCTACAATAAAAAAAAAAATCTCATGCATACCTTGGAGGGATCATGTTCTCATTTCATTCAGTGTGCAGTGTCTTCCTGCGATATCTCCCTGCTGCTGACCCTGGGCTTTCATGCTTTCTCCTAGGAAAAGTTCTAATTTCTTGGCTCCATTTGTTGCAAAGCCCTGCTAGCTGAAGGCGGAGTCACAAGAGTCTCCTTGGAATATACTCAGGGTTATAAAGAAGGTTAATACAAAGGTAGAAATGAAGCAATGCTCTTCATGCATGTATTTAAAAATCTTAAAAAATGCTAAGAAATAAAATAAAAACTAAAAAACAAAAATAAAAGGCAATCATCAGTGTTTGCTGAGCAAGTGAACCCAGGCCATCTTACTCTCAGAGCCCTGTCTCCAGACCAAAATTAGCCTTTACTTTCTACTCCCCAGAAGCATAAAAACAAGCCCCATGGCTTTCATAAAAGGTTCCAGGGGAAATAAAAGCAACCTCGTGCTTCTTATTATTGCTTTCCTCTACATGTCTGGAAAAGAAAAGGAAAAAAAATGCTGGTGGACAGATAAAATCCACAATTCGTGATTAAAGTCTGAATTCTGCTTGTATTTATGTCAGACTGAGGACCTATCGTGCCACAGTGTAATGGGGACGAGGAAAGGAATGAATTCCAGTGTCAGGAACCCACAGAGACGGAAACTGGAGCAGTGTGGTGTGCGCAGAGGATGGTGGGCACCCTCTAATGTTTGTTCCCGTCCTTCTACCCACTTCTTTCTGCTATTCTTCTGCCCCATCTCTCCTGTCTCTTCCCCCACAGGGTCCTGCACTCAGACTTTCCTGCTCTTGGGAAAAGCCCCCTGAAAACACTTTCCTTGAGGTTTTCCATGTGCTGTGAGGTGTGAACTATTTGTCCCCAGCAGGTGGTGCTGTTGCTGTAGCCGGGAGCAAAGTTTCCCAAAATTAGCAGAAAGTAAACCTTTCTGGGAGGCTGATCAAGGCTTAGAATGTCTGTAGCTGTGCAGAGTAGGAATATGGCTGGTCCAGAGTCTAATTATTATTTATCTTGGACCACCTTCAGCATTCTGAATAGCCATTCCTAAGCTGCCTTTGTATCAGACCTGACATCCTGGGACTAACAGAACCCTCTTTCTTTTTCTAACTTGACCAAATTGTCCTTTTATCACAGCAAGAGGCCGAGTCAAAGGAGACCTAGTAAGAGCAAGTACTTCGTGCTCTGCTGCTTCCTGCCTGTTTAATATTCCCACCCATATATTTTGAAAAGAACCTTGATGGATGACTTATTCATATAAAAACTTCATGAGACTGTGTCCATGTTTCAACATGTAATTTTGGATGCAATTTTTTTCCTCTGCCTTATGCCCCAGTCCCCCATGTCTTTCCCGGGCTGATGCACTGAAGCCTTGAACTGTGAATTCAAACAAACCCTTCCTTCCTTTAAATTGCTGTATGTGGGGATTTTGTCACAGCCATATGTAAGTTAACTAATACTCTTGGAGAGCTTAAATCAGTAGAAATGCACTCTCTTGCTCACTTGATGAGAGCATGCTTGCAGCAGGGCTCTGTAGCACACACCTTTCATCCCACCCAGCACTTAGGAAGCAGAGGCGGGGAAATTTCTGTGCATTCCTGGCTGGCCTGATCTACATAATGAATTTCAGTCCCTGTCACACTCTCAGCAGCACTGACAGGAGAGAATTTGGTTCCCAGGAATCCGGCCGGGGGGTGGGGGGGGGGCACAGGGAGAGTGAGGAGTTTAGAGGGAGCTGAGGGGGTAAGGTTGGACAACTGGCTGCCAGTCTAGTCAGAAAAGTGAGTTTCAGGTTCAGGTGGATAGTGGTAGAAGGGAATTATGCCACACCCTCCTCTGCCTCTCCATACATGCACACATGTGTGCATACAACACATACCTATGAAGAAAGAATTTAGTTCTCACCTGAGTGTGGGCCTCTGTCATCACCTGCACACTACAGCTCTGTGACTGGCCACTGTAGAAGAAGGAGCCACCCACTCACCCTCCCTCCACTGAGCCCTCCTTCCCCTCTACCGCAACGCTAAATTGTACCAATGCGGCTGTCTTTGCTGTCTTTCTGATAATGGCTTTTCCCGCTAGTGGCTTCTGCTACGTTTAGATACTGACAGCTATTCCCGAAATCAAATGCAGAATATTAGATGACCCCTCTCTGGGAAGCTCAGATCTGCAAACAGAAAGTTCTTTGGCTTGATGCCATCGACCTTTGTCTAAATGAATCATTGCATTACTGTATGCTTCCCATTTCTTGATTTACTTCTGTCAAGATGGCATCAGAATCAAAGGCAAAAGACAAATCTGTAAGGATTTTTTTTGTGTGTGTGTAAGTTCTTCTGCCCATGGAAAGTCTGTGTATTTATTCACTAAAAACCAAACTTGCGACTTACAAATATTTGAAAGCTACCCATAAAATTCCATATGAAGATCTCAGCAAGTCTTTCTTATAAAAATATTCACCGATAGAAAAATATTCACTGATGTAGAGCAATTCCAGCTATACATTATATATACATACATTTATATACGCATCTCCCCATCACCCACTCACCCATCCACCCACCCATCAATTCATCCTCCCACTTATCCACCAACCCATCCATCCACCCACCTAACCATCCATCCATCCATCCACCCAACTACCCACCCACCCAAATATATATTGGGGGTTTGATTGGTTTTTGAAGTATGGGCTCACTGCAGCTCAAGGCAGCTGCAAATGTCCAACGTTCTTGCCTCCAATTCCTTGGTGCTGCTGTTTACAGGCATGGAGTGCCACACCTAGATATAGAAATATATATAATGCTTTATTGGGAGGAAATAAACCAAAACAAAACAGTGACTCCTCAGCATGCTCAGGTCCAGGTTCCAAGGCTAGCTTTCTTTTCCACACACACCAGTGACAGGGATTTCACTCAAACACATATATACAAACACACACCTGTGAAAGGATAGTTAATAGCTGGCTGGCTGGCTGGCTAACTGGGTGGATGGACGGATGGATGGATGGATGGATGGATGGATGGATGGATGGATGATGAGGGGTGTATCTGCATTGATGGAAATATGGATGGCTGCATGGATACATGCATGAACAGCCAGAGATGGACATATGGATGTACATATGAATGCATGAATAAGTGAACAGATGGGGGATTGATGAATGGATGTGTAGATGACTGGATGGGTGGGTGGGTGGGTGGATGGATGGATGGACGGGTGGGTAGGATGTGTATAGCTGGGGAATGGATGAGAGGATTGATGGATGGATGGAGTGGATGGATGGATGGGTTGGCAGATAGATGGATGGGTGGATGGGTGAGTGGTTGATGGGTAGATGCATGGGTGGGTGGTTGGATGGATGTATGGATGGGTGAGTGCGTGATGGGTAGATGAATGGGTGTGTGGATACATGAGTGTGGAATGGTAGGTAGATAGATGGGTGTGTGGAAGGGTGGATGAGTGTGTGGATGGGTGAGTGGGTGATGAGTGGATGCATGGGCAGATGGGTGGATTATAGGTGGGTACATGTATCTATAAGTGGGTTTATGTATGGATGAGTTGGTGTATGTATGGATGGGTAGGTGATGGGTATATAGATGGGTGGGTAGGTGGATGGATGGGTAGATGGTGGATGTGTGGATGTGTGAGTAGATAGATGGATAGATGTGTGGATGGATATGTGGATGGATGGAAGATGGGTGGATGGATGGGTTTACCAATGGAGAATACATTCTTCAATGTTGCTGGGTAATAACTCTGATATCATAAGGTCCCATTCAACAATGTACTATTATCATTGTTTCCAAGGTCCAAAATTATGTGTGATGTCCACAACAAGGCCACAGCCAGGTCTTGACCTTCCGTGGCTCACTGCAAGCAAGGATGTTACACCACGAACCAGTCCAGCAACAGCAAATTCAAGGGAACCATGCCTCTTCCCAGAACACACATTGGTTCAAATGTGAAGATCAGGAGGGAGGCCAAGGGGTCTTTTAGCACCAAGCATCTTAAGTCACCAGACACCACGTTCTTTGTGCGTTGGACCTTAAACATCCTAGTATAGATGTGAGTGACATCAGCTCAGCCACAATCAGGACTATATGAGAGGGACACAGGATGGTGCATTTGTGGAGCAGAAAGATAATCTCTCTTTTTTTCTTTCTTTTTTTGGTTTTGGTTTTGGTTTTTAGGCTTTGTTTTTGTTTTTTGTTTTGTTTTTTGAGACAGGGTTTCACTGTGTATGCCTGACTGTCCTGGAACTCAATTTGTAGACCAGGCTGGCCTCAAACTCCCAGAGATCCACCTGCCTCTGTCTCCCAAGTGCTGGGATTAAAGGCGTGCGCCATCACCACCTGGTGAAAGACAATCTCTATACAGCCCATAAAAAGAAGAAAAGGGAGGGAAATGTGAGAGGGGAGAGAAATGGACAGGAGGAGAGAAGGAGAGAGTGTGGGAGAGGGGAGGAGGAGGGAAACAACCTGCAGAGGTGGTTCAACTGCAAAAGCACAGTACAGGCACATCAGCTTCAAAAATAGAATTGCTTGCAAACTTGTTCCTCTTTCTCATTTCCCCAAAGGAAGCAAGGAGTTGGAATCACACCAATGGCTTAATCATAACCAGGAACAACAGTGTAGACACCACTGAAAGTGAAGGACCTGCTAAAACCTCTGGGAAACTACAAGGTCCCAACCAGGTGCCCTAAGGTTGGCCTGGGTCACTGGGTGCTTCTAGAAGCAAGCTAGAAGATCCTATTTCACACAAGGTTGTTGTTAGTTTTCAAACCTGGGACAAAAGGCCAAGGTTCCTATTTAACATATCAAATCAGACGCTGGCCACCAGATGGTGCCAATACCCAGTCATGTCCTTTCTTTTCCCTCTTTCTTTCTTTCTTTCTTTCTTTCTTTCTTTCTTTCTTTCTTTCTTTCTTTCTTTCTTTCTTTCCTTCCTTCCTTCCTTCCTTTCCTTTCCTTTCCTTTCCTTTCCTTTCCTTTCCTTTCCTTTCCTTTCCTTTCCTTTCCTTTCCTTCATCTGGTGCTGACACAGGCAAATGGCGTAAATGAGTTCCTTCCCGAAGGAACTCGGCTTTCCACATGGGCATCTCTCTGTCTCCTCCAGTGGGCTATGCTTTGGCCTGCTTCATTGCCCCTTTCTCCTGCGCTCTCCTGTCTCCTTGTTTATGGGGTAAGTGTCACCCCAAGCTGCCTGATTTGTTTACTATTAGTACAAAAGCCACACCGTGTGCTAGGAAGCTCCTCTCGCCCCCACTGGGCTCCAACCACAAGGACAAGGGACACCTTTCCTTTGTAATTTGAAAAATTATTCTCTCTGATAAGTTTACCATTCCACTTGGAGATGCCCCGGATGGAAATTCTTGTCGCTACACTTTAATCACTTAAGCTACTCACAGCTCTCTCCTAGATTTCTCTCACCTTTCCCTGGGATCTACAGCTCACCTACAATCCCCCTACACTGTATCTTGTTCCAGCCTCCAGTCCCAGAGCTCTCCCACTCTCAGATCCCTCAGGATCCCCTCCATACCCCACTCCACCCCGGAGTGGTGTTCTGTTTTGTGACTCACTCACTCTTCCTCCACAGACTCAGGTTTTATTACTACAGCTTGGCCTCGGTACAGATCAGTAACCAAAAGTTGGTGCAATTGATTTCCAGGTCTTGCAGATTATAACAACTTCTGCCCCCATACAAATAAATGATCCCAAAATCTTTTATCTCTAAAGTTCTATAAGTTCCCACTCTGCTCTAAAAAAAAACTTTTAAGATTATGCTGTAAACTCTATCTCAGGATTGGTAAATTCATTGAGTGTGGTTTAAATTCTATAAAATCTGTAATATAATTCAGCTTAAAACATAACTAAAGTCATACTATATATGAGATTCAGCTCTTGTTTAGAGTATACTGTATATGTAACAGATTCAACCCTTGTGTAGGAAAATAGATGTTTTTAAATAGCGACCATGTAGCTCTCCTCCATCTTGTCCTCATCAAGACGTAAGCAACCACACCGGCGGCAGTCATTCTTACTAAGGTTAAAGAGTACTTGCCATGCGACTTCACTGCCATCTTCAGATGACCATTTGGTATAAAGTAATAATTATAAAACTTCTTAGCCCTACTGAGCCCTCTGCTTATCACTATCTCCTTTTAGACTAAAGAAACAATAAGTCTCAAATATTGTCGATTGGTATTGATTTTTGTATTGTGATAAAACTTTAAGGTTATGAAAGTCTACAGTGTTGTACTTTTTTGGCGCGTGTGGAAAAGACATGAGACACGAACGAACCCACGCAAGATTTATTAGAGGGGGTGTGCTCACGGGCCCGAGGAAACGTGAGGAGAGGGGGAGGAGAAAGAGAGCGCGGGAATGGCGCCTCTGACTTTTAAAGGCCGCGCTGCTCATGCTCAGACGGCTCGCGTAGGTGCTTCAGACGCTGGTGACGCGAATGGCGGGTGACCCAGGCTTTCGCACATGCGCACAGGGGTGAGGATAGCCACGCATGCGCGAGCATGGGTCACACCCCCCCCAAGAGGTTGCCTTTTTGACCCAGGGGTGGGGCTTCACGGGCAGCCAAATGCCAACATACAGAGACTACAAAAACTAACAGATATTTACAACTAACTACTTAAGTCTTTGCTAACTGTTTAACACCAGGCTTCTAGAAAATTTAGATAAGTAACAATATATGTTTGGTAAAAATACTAATCACTGGGCAAAAACTGCCCCATGCCTCACCTGCTGCCAGGACTCTATACAGCAAACTGTCGACACTTTGGGGACCATTGCCCTACTTTGCCTTGTCAAAGTAAGGTCAGTTTCCCAAGCTCCTCTATAGAAAAAAAACCTCTCAGACCTAGGTCTGACAGCCAAATCCTCTGCTGCTCTATATGATGGATTGAAGATTAAATGCTGTCCTGTACGGCAGCCAAAGACTGACTACTGCCCCCAATAAAACTATGCAGACCACCAGAGCCTAAGGTAACCCATCTAGGTAATGAGTCTTTGTCATTTTAATTGATACATAGACCATTTAGATTAGACTTCCCCCTCTAGTTTATCCTTTTCTGGTCTCTGCTGATACTGACTAACTGTTGCTTTAATAGCAACAAGCTAAGCACTCAGCTACTTTCCCAAAGGCTTCAGAGGCCTTCTCCATTCTCTTCACAAGTAAAAGTCAGGCCTCAGGCCTCCATGGAGAGCTACTAAGCCTCCAGCTGAGAAAGACAGTTTACCTTGGTATCAGACTCTAAAAAGAGAAAAACTCGCAAAACAGGTTTCAAAGTAACTTTTTTCCTGTTCACTTAAAGGAGCTTGCTTTACAGTGACTGCTGTCGGTGAGCAACCACCTGTGTCTCATGGCAAATAGATGGGTTTTTAAAAGTTTATGCAAGTTCGGAGGACAAAACAAGGGTCCTAAGCTATATAAACACAAGTTATAAAAGTCTAAGGAAATTATTTACAGTATATAAAATGCTCAGATTAATTTACCTCTCTATGCTATTGTTATACTAAGACTTCAAAAGTTCAGAATCTTAATATTAATCAATGGCGTTCTGGTAACCTATTAATGTAGCTCTGGTAAGCGCTGACTACCATTGTCACAGTCACAAGCTCAAGATTTTCAACTTCCTTTGGTTGTCTTCTAAGTGCAGACTGAAAAATTGCTCCTTATTGTGCTAAAACCACGTCTGATCTATATCCACCCAGTCTCCTGGAGAGATGAAAGAGTGTTCATGCTTTTAACCCAGAATCACTTTGGGTCCCCAAGCTTTTAGTATGACTCAAAGATGTCAGGTTTCAATCCTGACAGAGGCGCCTATTTAACACATCCAAGTGGCCAATGGCCACCAGGCTCTCACTGCAGGCCTCACCCCTACCTGTTATAGGGTTTGGCTGGCAAACCCCGCTCCCTACCCTGAACTCTCCAGTCCAGGGGCTGGGCTGCTCTTCCCTACATAATCCTACCATTTTGATTACCTGTCCTCTCTGTACCTTTGGCCTCCTGGCTGCTGCTCCTGGCTCCCTCTCTCCCCTCTTCCTTCCTGCCCCCACCTCTTCCCACATGGTACAGCTCAGTCTGGCCATGTCCACTCTGGACTCTCCCAGATGCCCCTGCCTCTGGCTATGCTCTCCCTCATATCTATAATAAACTTTCTCCTCCACCATACCTAGGAGCAATCATGACCTTTCCTTTTCTCTTTATTTCTTCTTTTTCATTCAGAAGGCATGAGTCTACTGCTCCTTGTACAATGTGGATTTCAGTGCAAATTACACACAGTGGTGAGGCCAACATAACTAAAACCTGTCTTTTTGTAAACTTAAAAAATTTCCTGTAAGTTTCAGGGAATCGACTTGACTCTGCCTCTCCCGAGTCAAACAGACGCCAGATAAGCGCTCCTGTGAGCCAACAGCCTAAGTTTTCTTACCTACTGCCTATTCCTGGAGGTTGCAATCTCTCCACCTTTCCTGGTCTTGGGACTCCCCTCTCCCAATTGGCAGGACCATAGGCCTTGAAGTTTCAAATGTACACCCAAGATAAAAAAAAATTCCCTCCAAACTCCTTAACTTTACCTTCTCTTCCTAATCTATCTTTGTCAACAGATTTCAAGTCAGCTGCAGACTTCAACAGATTTGTCAACAGATTTCAAGTCAACTGCAGCAGATTTCCTTGAAAATCTGCATCCCAGACAGCTTCAAAGTTGCTAGCCCCAGATGGTCCTGTAGAGCCTGGACAGCAAGTGAAATAGCCTGCTCTCCCCAGACTTGTCCAGCATTCCAGCTTTCAAGGGCGGGTTTTATTTATTTATTAATATCAATTCTTTGTTCACTTACTTAAAAAATTTTTTGAGACAGGGTCTCTCTGTGTACCAGTCCTGACTGTGCTGGAACTCTCTCTGTAGACCAGGCTGTTCTTGAACTCACAGAGATCCGCCTGCCTCTGCTTCCTGAGTACTGGGATTAAAGGCGTGCGCCACCATGGCCTGGCTAGATTGACATGTTTTAAGTGACCAATGACATTTTACAAGAAGGACAGAAGGTGGATGGCCTGCCTGGCCTGTTATGCACTTCCCCATTTTCCTCACCCTCCACATGAATACCCTGAATAAAATCTCATGCAGTGTTCTTGGGGAATTTGGGATTTTTTGTTTTGTTTTGTTTTGTTTTTCTGTTTCTTTTTAGATGAAGTCTCACTACACAGCCCTGGCTGGCCTGAAACTCAGATATCCCCCTGCCTCAGCTTCCTGAGTGCCAGGCTCACAGGCATGCACCACACACTAGCCTTTTAGTAAGCTTTTAGGTGAGAGTCTGGAGTATGCGATATTTCCTGGCTTTTCTTAGTTTATATTCCTTGACCCCGGGCTGCAGTCACCAAGGAGTTACCAGAAAGAAGAGAAAGAGGAATTTGCAGATATTTTCACAAGAAACGAAGGTGGTATCTGCAGAGATGGGTGCTGAGTCAGAGCAGGGAGGGGAGACAAAGTCACCACAGGGGAGGTGGGTGCCCAAGGGAACCTGATTCTGTGGAAGTTCAAGATGTGACCCTGAACATCCAGGGCTTTAAGGAGAATCTGAGATTGGGAGATGTGTGCAAGTATCCTCAAGGCTTGTCCAGGGTGGATCCACAGTAAAGCTCAGATAATCCACAAATCTAACAGGAAAAAAATAAGCACAAATCCAGCCATGAAATAGTATGTATGCAATCCTGTAAAAGCAGGAAGCTCTTAGAAACTAAATGCATGCATGAATGAATGAAATATAGTGAAAGTATTTATGGAGCTGGTGAGACAGCTCAACAGTTAAGAGTATATAGGCCTTTGCAGAGGACCCAGGTTCTCTATACCCTCTATACCCACAGGGAGACTAACAATCTCCACAACTCCAGAGTCCCAACCAACGACTCAAGGACTTCTGATTGTTTTAGAAAGCAAATCCAACAGATGCCACCTCCCCATAGGAACTCTGAAGCTTTGACCTCCTGGCTGTTTCAGTTCCCACTGGCACCTATGATTGCAGCTCCACCACAAAGCACCCCCCCACACAACAGGTAATTTGACAACTCATATAAAGCAAGTACTTTCTCCCAAGCGCTGGATGTCAGGCTCCACCCACCTGCTTGTCAACCACATGTAACTGATAGCAAGGAAACCCTAAGGCTTTGTTGACAAGATGCCTTAACTAACATTACACCAAACCCACAAACCCATCAGTTTTAGACTATGAAAGAGGCATCTCTCGTTCTTTCTGAGGCTATTATAGCTGAGTAAGGTGCTCATTGCTCAGTGGGTAGGGCACTCACAGATTAATGAGCAGAGTGCTTGTAGCTCAGCTGGAAGAGTGCTTACCTAACATTCAGGAGGTTAGCAGTTCCGTTCTATTAGTGTTGTGGGTCAGAAGACTGAACTCAAGCTGTCAGGCATGATGCAAGAGCCTTTACCCATTTTTCATTTGTTTGTTTGTTTTTTAATATTTTCAGACAGCACCCAGGTCGCTGTGCTAGCACACTTAGAAAGCTGAGGCAGAAGAATTGTTGCATTTGACATCAGCCTGAGCGATGTAGCTTGTGTTTTGATTTCTTTCTTGTTGCTGTGACAAACTCCTTGACCAGCAGCAAAAAAAGTGACTTTTATTTAAAAACAAGAACCGTCTGGAGCTTACTTTCAACTTCATTACCAAATACAGGAACTGAATAAAGGGCGGAAAGCAGCAGCATTTTCCCGAAAATCAGGGATAGGGAAGAGAAACCAGGGCCACCCATGAGGAGGAAAACAGCCGCCCATGAGGCACTCAGAAGCTGAAAGGGTCATCCCTGAGGCCTGATAAGGAAGCCACAATGTGAACCCCATCCACCCTGCACCTTCTGGGGACTCCTGCAACATCTTGGAACCATCCCATCATGCACCATCTTGGATTTCACTCCTTCTTGATCCACCACTCTATCAAACAAGCTACAAGTACTCCACCCACTGAGCTAAAAGCACTACCCCACTGAACCACACCCCCTGCCCCATAGCCAATCCTTGACTGCCCATTTTTCCTTTGATTTATTTTTCCCTATTTCTACCATATTCCTGGTAGGGGTGGATTCGTTGCTACCAGGAATTCGTTGCTTTGGGGGCTGAACAGCACATGCTCTGCATCTGAGGCAGTTTCACATCAGTTATCAGTGGCTGGCGTCTGTTTTTTTTTTTTTTTTTTTTTTTTTTTTTTTTTTTTTTTTTTTTTTTTACCAATCCTGCTTTGCCTGGCAAAGATCGAGATGCCAATAAAAAATGCACTTGGTCATGACCTTCGTTCAAGCCAAAGCAGGAGCTGCTTTCAGGTGCATGTACAAGTGCTCTATGACTCCAGGTGACCCCAGCGTCGCCGGTGCTGTAACCCTGAGTGAGACTCTGAAGCCATATACCCATGGGGCATATGATGTCAGCAGAGAGTGCGGAAGTGTCACAAAAGCAGCCAATAGGGAAAGGGCTGGGTCCAAAGGACTAAGTGATGTGCGGAAACAAACAAAAAAGGCTGCAGAAAGCAAAGCAGGAGACCCACTGCGTGACAAGGGGGAGGGGAGGGCACAGCCAAACAAGGCAGCCCTGGGTACTGAGCCTGCAGCCCTTCCTGGGTACTAGGCCTCACAACCCCCCAGGGTTTCAGGAGGATGGCACCTGTTAAGGCGATGGCCAGTCCTAGGCTGAGTGGGATGTGCACACTGGAACAAGTCCAGCCATCCTCCTGCCTCAGGCATATATGTATATGATTCACATAGGTGCTGGGAATTAGAACTCAGATCCTAATTGCTCGAGCGGTCAATCTCACAGAGTATTTGGCTGTATCAGACGGTCAATGTTGAGTTTAATAAATGATTTTGTCATCATGAAACCAAAACCAAAATAATAACATGCTCGGTGCATTCTGACTAGTGAAGAATCAGGTCCTAGCAGGCACTCAGTGTTTACTGACTGAAAAAATATTGTTCTCAACGTGAAACAATAAAAAAAAAAAACCCAGCAGACTTCCTTGCTTTCAAAATCAGATGTACCTGCCACCCACGGGCGCCATCAGGGCACCTGCTACTGAGTGGACGGTCTTTATCCCTGTTTCTGGGCCCCTTTCATCCCTGTGACTGTGTCTTCTAGCTAAAGCAGGGCTCTGCCACACGCATGCTCTAAGCAGCCGGGGGAACCGCATTCTTTGCATGCCAGGCTCAGAGAAACACTGCCCAGGCCTTGCAGGTGGCGGCTGTGGTCTGAAAAGTACCCTGTTCTTAGCACTCTCGGCGAGCCCAATCGTGTATGATGCCACGTAACAGGTCCCTCGGGCTCAGGACCAGCAGGTGCCGCGGGTCCACGGGGAGCACGAACTTTCGGGGTGGGGGGAGCGGGGGCTGCAAGACGCTTGCGGTGTTCGCCCGACAGCGTCGTCGTAAATTCTATCCCCCAAACCTCGGGAAACTCTCCTGGAAGCAGTGCCCCACCGGACTCCTCCCCTGGTGCCTCCACCTCTCCACCGCTAGGGCTCTGCCAGGAACATCCGCGGGTGGCAGCCGGAAGTTCCTGCACCTCTTCCTTCTCGTTTCCTGCCGAGGGGGGTGGGGGACGTGAGCCCGGACCCCCGGGCAGCCCCCTCCTTCTATTTTACTTTGGTACAGGAGCGTCTCGTGGGCTCCGAGGGTAACAGGCAGGGCGGGGCCGCGACCCGGCTCCGCCCAGCTCGGGGTAGGCGGGAGGGCGGAGCGCGGCGAAGACACCTCCCCAATCGCGTCGTCCCGCCCCCACCCCGCCCACGTAGACCGGTCCCCGCCCAGCCGGCTTCCGCCTGGAATGAAGAGCGTTGCCATTGGCGTCAGTCCCGCGGACCCCACGCGCGTTCCGCCGGTTCCCGCCGCTCTGAGCCCCGCTGCGCGCGCTTCCATTGTCCTTACGGCTGTGGGAGCCGGGAAGCGTGTGCGTTGCCTCTGCTGATGCCGAGGCTGCCTTTGCGCCCCCGTCGCACGGTGCGTCCCCCGCCCCATGGAGCCGCCCGCGGGGGCCGCGGCGACCGAAAAGGATCCTACGGCCCGAGACGACCCCAAGGATGCCAAGGTCTCGGCGCCAGCTGGGGACCCCCCGACCAGGACGTCGTCTCCGCACAAAGCTGGACACGCGCTGCAAGACTGGGACACCGTGGCCACTGTGGGTGAGTGAGAACTCGCGTGTCGGGACGCGGCCCATAGGTGGTCACGCAAGGGTCTCCTGCGACCCTGGGGCTTTTATCTCCCATACATTTCAGTACACGGTCTCCGGAAACGGGGCGGCCCCACGTCACAGAGCTTTAAGGAGGGTGACTTCACCTTGGGGACTCGGTGGCTCCCTGCTGGGGTGCCAGTCACCCCGGGGACACCACGCCCGGCGTCTCTGGCGCTTGCGCACCCGCTTGGGCCTTAGGATGCCTCGGGGTCGAATCCAGCCTCCCTAGTGTGGACACCCGGTGGAGTTCAGAGGGATGCGTGACCCCCGGGGGACCCTTCAGGGACAGGTATGCCGATGTTTTCCCCGCATCCCCTGTGTGCCTGGGTCTCGGTTTTTCTCTAGTGGCTCCTAGTTTGGTCTCCCCGTGACCCTGCAGGTTACTGGAGAAGTTGGTAGCTTCCCTCGCGGGCCGGGATGCTATGAGGGGGCTGGGATCACGCGAGGTATCGTGGGCAGCAGCTTCTCAAGTCTGTCTGGGGCATCTCGGAGACTTCGGTCGCTAGGACAGTTGTGCCCAGTGTGTTGATTTTTAGGAAAGTGTTCCTGGAGGAGGGACGGAGGGAGGGATTGGCGTCCTCTGCTGGCAGAGATTCTAGAGACTTCTCCGTGCACCCCGGTGTTAGAAGGGGTTCATTTCAGTGCCTGGGTTGAGGGAGTCAAGTCGGGGTTCCGCGCTAGGGTTGAGGGAGAATTCACACCTTCTGAGCCGGACTGGAGAGATGGCTTGGTGGGTAAAGAAGCTTGTGACCCGAGTTCGATCCAGGTTCCAGCTTGGAGGGAACCGGCTTTTGATTGACTTTTGAAGGAAACGGAGCCCCGGTGAATGGCTTTTACTTGTGATGATGTAGCCCTGGTTGACCTTCCTGTCACTGTGTAGCTCAAGATGACCTTAAAGTGCACATTCCCCCACCAATCCTTTCTAAGTGCTGAAACTGCGGGCCTACTCCACCGCAGATTGGTTATTAGGTGCTGCGAACCGAGCCCCCGCCCTTGCTTTTGAGATATTGACAGACCTGAAAGTCACTGTGTAGCCCAGGCCCGCTGGAGACTCCAGCTAAGACTCTTGTCTTAGCTTTCCCAGTGCTGGCTGGGACCATAGGGACTCACAGACACTCAGCACTTCAACTGGTTCTCCACCCTTTTCTTTCTTTCTTCTTTTTTTTTTTTTTTTTTTTTTTTTTTTTTTGGAGACACAGACTCTACATAGGCCTGGCTGTCCTGGAACTTACTGTGTGGACCAGGCTGGCTTTGAACTCCTAGAGATGATCCCGCCTCCCAAGTGTTAGGATTAAGTTCGTATACCACCACTCCTGGCTTTTTTGTTAATTTTTAAATTCACTTATTTACTGTGTGCATGTGGGCAGGGTGGGGGAGAGGGCAAACAGCACAAGTGTGGGGGTCAGGGATCAACTTACAGGCATCTGTTATTCTGCCTTCCACCAAGTCGGTCCAGGGTATTGAACTCAAATCTTTGGGTTTGGCAGCAAGCCCCTTCACCTACTAAGCCCTCTTTCAGGCCCATTGGGCCCCATTGGACATCTTGGGAGCCTCCCTGGGCCGTGTCACATCCTGAATCCTACAACCTTTCTCTACTGTGAACTTGTTCACTCCGAATCTTCTAGAAGGACCTGGGTATGTGCACATGTCAGCTTCCCCTCTCCCCATTCAGCCTTTTATTTTATATACACACACTTAACTGTGCTACAAGAACTCTCATCATTGAGCCCTCACATAAGTTTAGACCATAACTATGACAAACATGGTGTTTTGGGGGTGTTTGAGACAGAGCTTCATGTCCTGCCTGTCCTGGTGCTTGCTGTGTAGACTAGACTGGCCTGGAACTGCAGGTGCCCACAAGTACACAGCACCCAAATCCACAGGGAGCCACCCCCACGCTCACAAGAGTGCTCTAGAGTTCACCCAGTCTGTCCCCAGCACACGCCCTACTTTGCATTCTCCAGGAAATAAATATTGATGATATTGCCTCCTACCTGAAATTCATTTCATTCCAGGCTGAGGATGTGACTCCATGAGTACAGCGCTTGTAGCTTAGTTGGAATAGTGCTTACAGCCCAGTGGGAAGACTGCTTGTGGTTCTGCAGATACGGTTTGTGTGATTCAGTGGACAGTGTATTTATAGCTCCGTGGGTAGAGTAGCTCAGTTGATACAGTGCTTCCATTCAGTGGGTAGAGTAGTATAGCTAAGTGGGTGAGTGCTTGTGACTCAGTGGGTAGACTGCCTATTGCTCAGTGGGCAGAGTGCTTGCAGCTCAGTGGATCTCAGATCTAAATTTGCAGAACAGGCCCCTTCTGCTTGGCTGGACTTCTCCTACACTCGTTTCTCTGGACTCAGCCGTGATGCCTTGTGTTCTGAGCTGTCACCTGTGCCTCAGTTTACTGTTCAGCACCGGCTTTATGAAAGCCAGTGTTAAATCTGAAACTAGCTCTGTCTGGGCGGGAGTCTACTTAGATGTATGGTCACATGGCTAGCTGTCTTTCAGATCACCAACAGGCTAGCACCTTGTTATACACTAGAGAGGAATTGTGGGGGGGGGATAGGCACCTGGTAGTCCATAGTAACAATAATCCATATCTAGGACCATCTAGAAGACACTTCAGGTCATTCCATTGAGGCGGGAGGTGCTTGGACATGGGTGCTTGGACCCAGAGTGCTTAAAAAGGAAAAATATCATTCAGAAACTCATTCAGTCAATCACCAATCAGTCAATACTGTCACAAGCGTTCATGCCTGTGGATGCAATAAGAGCAGCTGTGTCATGCGCCTGTATCCATTATGTCATCACCTGTGTCCATTATGTCGTCCCCTCCACAAGCCCCATTCTCACTGCCACGTGCCTGGTTAGCACTAGAGGAGTAAGATGAGAGATTTGCATAACATTCACGGATATGTAAATATATACTTATCCACATTGTACCTTGAAGGCCTCCGGCTCTTTCTAGAGCAGTCCCATCCTAAACAGGAAAGGGAGACTGACTGTTCACCCATCATAGATCGGGCTGTTCTCTTTGCAAAGTTCCTAAAGACAGCACACTGCACAAAGCCCCTCGCCACAGCACCAAGTCCCTGAGCACCACCTTCTAATTCCTTGTGGTTTATGGGGGTGGGGCTCAGTGTCATTCAAGCCAAGCATCTGCCCCGATGGAGAGTGAAGGATCATGGGATAGAGGGATATGTCTGGCTGAAGCACCCAGGAGCTGAACTGGATAGGAAGGGTCCTCCCTGGGGCCTGTGAGTGGCGGGTCTGATGCACTTACACCTTACACTCTTGTGTTTGTTGAGAGAACAACAGGTGAACCTACTCGCTTCGTGCCATCTTAAATTCCACCAACCTGCTCCATTTTGATTTAACCCTATGTGCATCATCTTGAATCCCGCCCACCCTTCGCCATCTTGAATCTCACCCAACCTCTGCCATTTTGGCTTGACCCTATATGTGCCATCTTGAACCCCACCCACTCTGCACCATTTTGGCTTGTCCTTATATGTGCCATCTTGGAGTCCACCAACCCAGTGCCATTTTGACTCGAACCTATGTGTGTCTTCATGAAAGCCACCCACCCTGTACTATCTTAACTGAACCTACCTTCACCATCTTGAATTCCACCCAGCCTGCTTCATCTTAAATAACCTACATGCACCATCTCAAATCCCACCCCTTGGCAGGCATTTTGAATTGTTCACTGACTTGATTTATTCTTTCAGATTCCTGACTGTTTACTCCTCAACACTCCTAGGACATAAGGTATCCTCAACCCTTGGCTGTATGTCTGTTCATCTCCTCAGCCCCTGGCATCCTCAACTCGAATCACCAAAGGTGACACTCTGTTGTCCCTCTCTCAGAGGCACTTGTCCTGTATCACTGTGAAGGTGGTTCTAGAATGAGTTTCAGGATGATTTTGTTCTGGATGCCACCCAGAAGGAGGAAAGCAAGAACCTGTCACAATGTCAGTCACACAGGCCAGTGCTTCTTGCTTCAGTCTCCCCTACAGCCTGGGTGCTCTACGCTGAGTCTAACCACACTCTTAGGACAGTACCTTCATTATCTGGAGAAGTTGTGCTTACTGAGGCTTTCTCTGTATTCACTCAAATTTTCATTTTATTTTATTTTTGAAATACTGGGCATTGAATATAGAATCTCATTTACACTCATTTCTCCCTCTTAAGTCTCCTCCCTCCTCCCCTTTTCCTTCCTGAGTCTCCCCCTGTAGCTCAGTCTTTCCTGGAACTCACTGTATAGTCCAGGGTGTCCTCAAACCACTGTCCCTACCTCAGAAGTGCTAGGATTAAAGCCTACCTCACCAGGCCAAGTTTATGCAAAGCTGGGGATTGAGCCCAGGGCTTCATGTGTGCTACAACAAATATCTTACTTTCAGTTTTATTTCCTGTCTGAAATAGCCATCAGGTCATCACACTTCCTTTATTTTAAAAAGATTTTCTCCTGAGGTTGAGGGTGTAACTCAGTTGATAAAGTACTTTTAACTCTGTGGGAAGAGTACTTGTGGCTTAGTAGATTGGCTCTTCTTATGGGAGGCCATCAGTGCTAATGACATACCCGACACTTGACTCCTCCAGGAATATTCTGGGCTGTACTTCCAGTCCACTCTTCTGTTTATTTTCCTTTTGTGAGGCTAGGAATGGAATGTGGGGAAATTTTTTTATTATTTTTGAGGGATGGAACCTAGGACCTTGTGTATGCTAGGCAAGCACTGCACTGAGTTACACACCCAGTCCAAGAGAAAATCTTATTAGTATTATTATCATCATTATTATTACTATTATTGTTCTTGTTATTATGCTAGGTGCTGGAGATGCGGCCAGGGGACTCATTTCTGCCAGGCATGTACTCCAGCACTGAGCTGCCCCCCATCCATACCGCCAACCTCTTTAGACACATCATGTGCTATATTGACCTGGGACAAAAATCACCATATTCCAATATGATGGAGAAAAGGGAAAGAACCTGCATCCCTCTGCACAGCCTACTGGGATTGTCCCTACTTGCACCCTATTGATTACTGAGACCCAGTTCTGGGCATCTGGGCCACTTTCATGTAACATCTGTGTCCGCTACCCTGGGAGCCTATTACATAAAAATTCATCCCTCCACCATGCCAGTCACACAGAGAATTACTTTTGGAAGTTTCCAGGTATCCATGGATGGGGCACTTGACTACCATTTATAGAGTGTGCTCAGAGCATGGGCAGCATCTTCCCACTCTGAGGTCGTCATTTTTTTTTAATTGAGGAGGCCACTCATTCTTGTGGTGTAGAGGGCAACCTCGGAGTCTGTAAGGGCTATAAAATGGTGTACAATTAATTTGGGTGGTGATGTTTGTTACCTCGCTGCCCCCGTGACCTGGGAATCACTTTACAGGTCAAGGGACTGTGCTAGAGTGACTGGTGTTAATGACTGGGGCTTAAACATTGAAGATGGAGTAATTTTTGCATCACATAGGGATGCTGGGACATTCACTGGGATGGGCAGATAACAACGTGCATTTGAGTGATTGTGGGTATGTTGGTGGTTTACAACTAAGGGATTAGGGGTGGAGGTTGTATAGGGGCAGACAGCTGGGTCCAGTGACAACACAATTCCTTCTACAGACTTTGAAAATTGGTATGGAATGTGTATTACCTAGCTTTCCATTACTGTGGAAAAAAAATCCCTGACATAATAAAATTATAAATATTTGTTAGCTCCTGGTCTCAAAGGCATCTTTCTGTCCATGACTCCATTGCTTTGGACCTGTGGTGACACAGAGCATCGTGGGAGCATGTGGTAGAGCAGAGGTGCTCGCTACATAGTGGTCAGGAAACATAGAGAAGAGGAGCCTGGCGTCCCAGTGCCCCCTTCAATGGCACGTCCCTGATGAGCTAAGTTTCTCCCACTAGGCAGTAAACAGCACCTTGCCCTGGGAGTTTCTGGTACTTTCTGGTTGTCTTTGTTCTGGCAGCTTCTGGCAGTTGGCGCTCTGTTGCACTGTGCTTTTCCACGGTGTTAGGTTTCTCAGCTGCTTTGCCTCTGCAGCTCCCCTGCTCTGTGTAATCAACACCACCAGCTGCCTCTGTACCCACAAGCCGCAGGCACAAGTGTGAAGGAAACAGGTCGGCAGCCATCTGACGCAGAAGCCATCCCATGGACTGCACATCGCAGTGCATCTGTCAGGCTCTGCTCATACAGTGTATTTTAGACACAAAAGTGATATGCCCCCCCCCAACCAATCAAAAGCATTCACAGGGTTCTGGTGTCACAGCACTTGCTTTTCTCGTTGCTGTGACAAAATGCTTGATAATCAAAATTTAAGGGAGGAGGGATTATTGTGTCCCAGACTAGTGCCAGTCCATCATGGAGACAGGAGTATGAATGTCAGGAGCAGAGAGAGGTGACCACTGGGGCTCAGGTCTTTCTCCTCCTCCTGAAATCCGGGAACCCAAGCGAAGGAATGGTGATGCCCACATTTAGGGTGGGATTTCCCACTTCAATGACCCGCCCCATATTCAGGGATAGCCTGGGACAGACCCTGCTGAGGTTATTCTAAGAACATTTTCAGCATGCTTACCCCAATCCTCTCTGAAAAAAATGTCTGTAAATACTCCCACCCACTTTTCCTATCTGATCCACTCTAGGCCAGTCCTGGCTTCCCACTCAGGGTCACTTGTGACTCTGTGTGCCTCCTCCAGTCCTGTGTGTTCTGTGACAGGTGACTCCCGATTGGTTGGCATCTTTTTCTAAATAACAGAGCTACAGAGATCCATTTTATATCCTAATTAATTTATTGTAAGCTAAGATAGCAGAAGTAAAAAGAAGTACTTTTGAGGCTGGGCATGATAAAGCATGCCTTTTTCCCCTTTAATACAACTTTGGTGCTGAACATGGTTCTCGTGGTTATTGAGCTATTCAGCCCACTGTCTAGCTGTGGGTGGGTGGGTGGGTGTCTTTCTTGGTCCTATGCCTAGCTCTAGCTTGCTGTGGGGGAACATCCTGCATGTTTGCAAAGATTGTGATTTTATGAGGTTTGCTTTTTTTTCTTTTTTTTTTCTTTTATTTTGTAAGCAGGGAGTTGAGGACAGGGTTTGTTTCTGTAACTATCCTAGCTATTCTGGAACTTTGTATACTAGGCTGACCTTGCACTCACAGAGATCTGCCTGCTTCTGCCTCTAAAGTGCTGGAATTAAAGGTGTGTACCACCACCATCCGGCGAGTTTTGCTTTTTCTTTACTACATTATAAGGGCGAGCACTGTATGTTGAAGTATCATAAGGCAGAAAGCAACTATGTTTAAAAGTTGAGATGGGGGCTGGGTATTGGTGGTACACACCTTTAATCCCAGTGTTTGGGAGGCAGAGACAGGTGGATCTCTTGAGTTTGAGGCCAGCCTGATCTAAAGAGTGAGTTCCAGGACAGCCAGGGCTACACAAAGAAACCCTGTCTATAAAAAATGCCAGGATGTGGGAGTGTGGGTGGGTAGATA
>PVIU01013021.1:0-57698 GCA_004026605.1 Ondatra zibethicus | reverse complement strand
GGAGGACTGAGAGAGTGAACACTAGCCTCTGTGGAGTTGGGAGGACTGAGAGGCAGCTAGAAGGAGCACAGCTGGCTACTAGCAGAACAGCAGATACAGCACTCCTGGTTCAACACAGGGTGGGATGCTCTCTCTGGAGACGAGCTCATCAGTGTCGGTGTGAGTGGGGAGCCGAGACACCTGACACTGCTGCTCTAGCCACCTGCCTGCTGGCCTCTTCATCCAGCACAGCGTTGTCTGACCTCCAAATCCTTTACACCATGACCAGAAGTCCTCCAACAGGAGACACACATGGGCCAACTTTTTTCTTTTCTCTTTTCTTTTTGTTTTTTCAAGACAGGGACTCTCTGTGTAGCCCTGGCTATTCTAGAACTCACTCTGTGGACCAGGCTGGCCTTGAACTCAGAGACCCACCTGCCTGTGCCTCCCGAGTGCTGGGACTAAAGGTGTGTGCCACCATGTCTGGCATGCGCCAACTTTTGTGTCATTCTGGACGTGTACTTCAGTGGTACCATGTGGATTAATTATGAGCAGGTCCCTGGGTTTAATACATTGCCAGAAAATAAAAATAGAAAAGAAAAAAACACCAGGTTGTGGTGCATGCCTTTAATCTCAGCACTTGGGAGACAGAGTCAAGTGGATCTCTGAGTTTGATGCCAGCCTGATCCACAGAGGGAGCTCCAGGACAGCCAGAGCTACACAGAGAAACC
The DNA here is from genome assembly GCA_004026605.1 of Ondatra zibethicus. Lineage (NCBI taxonomy): Eukaryota > Metazoa > Chordata > Mammalia > Rodentia > Cricetidae > Ondatra > Ondatra zibethicus. The sequence goes on along the minus strand of PVIU01013021.1, from coordinate 56,988 downwards.
CTGTCTCCAAAACCCCCCCCCCCAAAAAAAAAAAACAAAAACAAAAAAGAAAAAAAGAAAGGAAGGAAAAATGGAAGGGAGGGAGGGAGGAAAAGATAGAGGAAGGGAGAGAGGGAGGGAGAAAGGAAGGAAGGAAGGAAAGTAGGTAGAAGAAATAGGGTTCTCTGGTACTGTTAAGTTGGGAGCATAACCCCAGCTCCCTGGCCTGGGAGTTGCATTGGTCTGGGCTCCAAATCCCAACATGCCATAGGGTATTTAAGTGGGATCCCAGAGGAGAAAGGCGTGGTTCCAGGTTTGCATGTGCTCTCCACTTTCCTGTCTCCCCACCATGCACTCAGCCACTCGAGAGCGCCGTATTTAATAAAATGATGGGCGTTTTAATTTGGTTTGATCTGACCTAATTGGATTTCTTTGCGCAGGCGGAGCCGCCCGTCTTAGGATTTTTTCCAAACAGGTACCTCATAGAGAACAGGGATGAGCAGAGTCAGCCCTCTTGGACTGACTGAACCCGCCCACTGCATTTTACTCTGATCTGGACTTGGGAAGAAAGGGCCTGAGAAGGTAGAACCTGAAAGGGTTTCAGACCCCGAGCAGACCCAGCTGGGTGACTCCTGGCTTTTTACCTTTGATAATCCTGCTTCACTGTGATCAACTGTGCCCTGGGGCTGTCCCTCCAACCAGGAAATCTTCAGAGGGTTGTCCACCAGGCCCACTTCATTTCTGACAGCCAGCTCCTGCCAAAAAGAATATCTAGTCTCTGCCCCATCTGATCCAGCTATAAGGGACTCTTTCTACCCCACAGAAAGACTAAGACAAACATTATAGTCTTCCAAGCAGATCTAGGTAACCTCAGCAGCCTGCAAACAATGCTATGCTGAAGTTCTGACCCTTGTGGGAGAGTGGAGTAGATGCACCTTCTAATTTGGAGAAAGAAAAAAAGAATATTCAGGGTTGGGAGGCCATGCTGGGGCAGGGTGGGAGGCCATGCTGGGGCAGGGTGGGAGGGGATGCTGGGGCAGTGCTTGGGGGCCATGCTGGTGCACGGTTGAAGAGGCCATGCTGTGCAGGGTGGGAGGCCGTACTGATGCAGGGTGTGGTATGGAGTAAGGAGAGAAAACTAAGCCAGAAAGATTCTCCCATGCAATCTTGAAGCCAGGAGACCTTTGGGGGAGATTCAACTCTTGGACTGGCCTAAAGACCCATAGGCAGTGTGGGGACCTGTGAAAGTGGGCTCCTGCCCAGAATAACAGGACTTGCCAGTGCCACACAAACCCCATACAGCACTCACCGCGGCCCTGACCGTTGCAAACTCTACTATGGCGTTGCCTGCCTTCTTTCTGGAAAGCACCAGGTTGAGAACCTCTCCATACTGTGGGGACAAGAGAGCCACAGTAAGTATAACTGGACACACAACATGGCCCATTATGCTACAGTCCAACCTGGAATAAGTTATTACTAGGGACCCGGAGAAGCAAAGCTGGAGAGAGTTGTTTTCGTTTCCTAAGGTACACATGACAGCAAAGGGGAGACAGGCAGAGCACCGAGACCTAGGTTGGCACACAGCAGAGCTGTCTCGGTTTCTGGAAGCAGGAAAAAGGAGGGGCTTTCATTCCAAGCAGCCACCTCCTCTCCCCAGCACATGCAGCTAAAGCCTGAGCTTTAGGAAGGGGTTGGGCGTAGGCAGGGCAGGAGAACTGGCCAGAGGGGCACATGACCACTCAGTTCTAGGGGAGTCCCTAGACGGACCCCCGGTTATGAGACAGACAAGGAAAGAGTAGGTAGCGACATTAATGAAGTTCAGGGCATTTGAGCTCTCTGGCCTGAGACGACAGGGAGCGGCGGACGTCAGCAGAATCGACCTTTTGCAAAAGTCTCAGGAGGACATCTCTGGAGTAGCCACCTTGGGACTCATCCTCCTTCCCACACTTCCACTTCAGCTGAAAGACAACATGACCACCAGCCACAGCAGACTCTACGAGTGAGCTTGCCACTCCGAGCAGACCCTGCTGCTCTCCAAACTCTGCTGATTTAGACTACCCAAGCTATGCCTCCTGTGGAAACTGAGAGGGTGCCTGATTACTCTTAGGAACACTTTGTATACTATAAGAACCCATCTCAAGCAGGCGCTGACAGAGAGCGCCTTTAATCCCAGCACTCAGAGACAGTGACAGGCAGTTCTCTGAGTATGAGGCTAGCCTGGTCTACAGAGTGAGTTCCAGGACAGCCAGGGCTGTTACACAGAGAAACCCTGTCTCAGGAAAAGGAAAAAAAAAAAAAAAGAAAGAAAGAAAGAAAGAAAAAGAGCCCATCTCAGCTGGAAGAGATGGTTCATCAGTTAAGAGCGATTCCTGATCTTCCAAAGGTCCAGAGTTCAATTCCCAGCAACCACATGTGGCTCACAACCATCTGTAATGAGATACGGTGCCCTCTTCGGGCCTACAGGCATGCATTCAGGCAGATCACTGTGTACATAATAAATCTTAAAAAAAACAAAAAACAAAGAGGACCCATCTCAGAGGGCTCCTAAGGATGTCTTGCCCACACCAGACAACGTTCCAGCCACCTGGTGTGACAAAGCTCTGAGTCTCAGTCAGGGTCCAGGCCTAGGATGGGGGAAGGATGCAGAAGTGGTGCCAGTTTCCCACAGGAAAGCACCTGCTCTTGCTGAGGACTACAGTGCTGTGACCACAGATCCTACAGACTCACCTTTAGCTTGGGGGTTCCTTTGCCTTCAGTATTTTCTGTTCTTCCTAAAAATATTGGGAAAAGAAGAAAACTAAAATTTCAGAGTCCTAGGTCCCCCAAAGGAGAGGCGGAGCCAAGCCTGCTCAGCCACCTCCTGAAGGTCACCTGTCAGCTCTCAGATGGAAAGCTGGGAACGCATCAGAAGAGCCAGAGGCAGACACAGACCATTCAGTTCCACTGATGCCAAGTACCCCAAGGCCTTTCCCCTCAAGATCTGCTCCAAAACAGAGCTGCCAATGCTTGGGACTGAGACTTGATTTTTTGTTTGTTTGTTTGTTTTTGGGGTCTCTTTTTCTAGACAAGGTTTCTCTGTGTAACAGTCCTGCCTGTCCTGGAACTTGGTTTGTAGACCAGGCTGGCCTCGAACTCACAAAGATCCACCTGTCTCTGTCTCCCAAGTGCTGGGATTAAAGGCCACCACCGCCCGGCAGGGACCGAGACTTGTAAAAAGCACATAGGCTCCCACAGGAGGTGTCACAGTAGGATGCTGTGGAGCACCATGGGGTATTGTCAGGGTTCCAGCAGGCAGAAGCTCTACATCCACTCCATGAAGCCGCCAGCATGGCCACTCAGTACCACGATGTGCACTTGCCCTGAGGGAGACATAGGAGAGTATCCACTCTCACCTCGCAGCCTCTGCTCCCGGTCCTGACGGATCTGCTCCTGGACCAGCCTTTGCTGCTCCTCCAACTGACGGGAACCCTCTTCTCGAAGGCGCGCAATCTGCAGAGCAGGGGGCGGAGGGGTGATAACTCTGTGCAGATCCAATGCCAGGTTGGCTCACCTTGTGAAGGTCCCTGGGAGGTTCCACCTGCAAGCTAGGGCTCAGCAACCTGTGGGTGGGACAGATCACCAAGCTCCCACAGGAGACAAAAAGAGTGAACTCGCCCACACAACAGCCACTCAGGTCCCTCCCACTCCAGCTGCAATGACCCTCAGGCCAATGGATTGGTGCTCACCTCCTGCTCTAGTGTTGTGGTACTCCGGCTCTCTTCCTCTTCCTCACTCCCCTGGGCCTGGGCCTGCCGCTCCCGGGCCTCCAAGTCTAGGCACAAGGGTTGAATGGTTCAATTTCTAGTCTGCGTGTTTGCTATGGCCTGAGCCCACCCCAACTCTGGCTGCTTCCCCAACACCTCAAACAGAATGAGCATCATACAGCAACCCCGCCCATCTCTTGGTGTGCCCACACATCCCCAGGTACTTTACATTGCAAAGGGACATACACAGAAGAGATATGGGTCTGGAAGAATGAAAACAGCTCACACCGACCAAGCAGGTTCTCTCCACAAAGTGAGCAGAGTACAGGTGGGTGCTGTGTCAGCAGCCTAGGGCCTGATGTCAAAGATGCCCGTGGGTGGAGCTGCCAGCCTCTGTCACTGTGGTTTGGCACTACAGCCTGACCTGGGCTGTGCCTCAGCTTTGATTTATTTCCCATCACTGATCTCCAGTTCTCACTGTCTCCCTTCCTCACTCTCCTCTGCCAAGCGTCACTGTGGCCCTAGCTCCAGCGCCTCTCCTCAGGCAGTCTGGTGCTGGTGCACTCCCACACCCCAAGCCCTGTGCCAGCCAGCTGTCGTGACAAACCCTCCTCTCAGGCCCAGGGCTCACGGCTTTCCTCTCTGCCTACACTTCATTACCTGGAACTTGCATCCCTCTGCCTCCCGTCCCAGGTTTGACCTTGTCCATGCTAAGCAAGTGTTCTACCGCTAAGCTAGGCCTTAGCCCATTTATTTGTCTGGTAAATTCATTAAAAGTGATTGAACTGGGGCTGGTGAGATGACACAGAATCTCTAGCCGCCGAGTGTGAAGACTTGAGTCCAGTTCCTGAGCCCCATGGAAGGGGAGAACTGGCTCCTGCAAGTTGTCTTCTGACCCACAAGTGTTCCGCGGTGGGTGTGTGCAGACCCACACTAAACGAACAGATGTAAAACAAACCCTAGAAACTGAGCTGTGATTCCCTCTCTTGAGCTCTGGGGAAGCTTCCAGAGTGGAGGCCTAGCAGGAAGTGGCTGGAATGAGCGGGAAAGAGCCAGCTTGGACCGGAGGTGAGAACACTGACTCACATACCGAACTCAGAATGAGTCAAGCTTCTGAATTCTAAAAAATATTTATTGTTACTTTTCTGTGTGTGAGTGTTTTGTCTGCCTGCACTACCTGCATGCCTGGCACCTGCAGAAGTCAGAAGAGAGTATTAGATCCCTGGAACTGGAGTTACAGATGGTTGTGAGGTAGGAAGTGAACCCAGGTCCTCTGCCTGAGCAGTAAGTGCTTTTAACCACTGAGCTATGTCTCCAGCCCTAACTCTAGTAGTAAACCTCGTAAGTGGTATCATTCCTGAGAGTGCCTTTAGCGCTTAGCCTCCCCAGACCTGGGCAAAGGCTCCAAGAAGAAAGGTGAGGGACACTAATGGCAAGGGCCAAGGGAGGCCGAAGGCCGGCCAGCCTGACAAGGTCACCCACCTAGCTTCACTTTCTTCCTTTTCTCATCAAGTCGCTGGGTCCTCTCTGCTGCCTGCTTCTTGGCTCTCCTCACCTTGTCATACGCGGCCTGGAAAAAGGAATAGCAGAGCAGAGTCAGTCAGAGAGAAAGGAAAGCTCCAAGCATCTTCCTGGCCTGCTGGGACACGGGCAGCAAGTACTGTACCACAGGGCAGAGGGTTGAGGTCTCTCACATCCTAGTGCTACGTAAGCCAGCCCCTGCTGAGCTTCTGAGCTGCACAGGACCGGGGACATTCTAGACTGCAGCGGTCTCTAATCACTGGGCACAGTTCAATGAAGGAGGTACTACTTACCCTGGCTGCAGCATCGGTCAGTACCTCCAAGGCCTGGGAAAGCTGGTGGAAGAGTTCAGCTACACACAATGACAAAAAAGCAAGAGGAGAATAAAATGAAGCTAGATAGTGATGGCCGTGTGCTTCCTCAATGGAATACTTAAAAAGCCCAGGTCAGTACATGACAGGCCAACAGTGAAGAGTAAGTGCATCCACAATCGACTGGGAGTGAACTGGGACCACTGCTCCAGGCAGACCACGTGTGTCTACACCCACAGCACAGACACCCAGAGCAGCCCCCCCCACACACACCCAGGGTGCTCAAGGGCCTCACCTGCTCGGGGGTTATCTGGATTTTTGTCTGGGTGGCAGGAGAGTGCTTTTTGCCTGTATGCCTTCTTCACCTAGAGGAGTCAGAAAACATAGTCACCCTCCCTGCAGGACAGCAGGAATGCCTTCCCAAGACATGTGGTCGTCAGTCAATCCCATGCCACCGAAGAGACTATAGCTCCCTTTGCACAGCCATCATGACACCGGAACAAAGAAGGGGAAGGTCATGAAGGGAGCTGGCCATTGACACCCAACAGAAGGGCAGGGCCTGGTTCTGCAGAGCGCCCAATCTCATCAGCTGATCCCGGTCTCGGGAGAGCCACCTGCTAACACTACTAGTACACTCTCGGTGGGCGTGGCAGCTGTGGCAGCCTTTCTGAAGGAAACTTTAGCTGCCGAGCTTTGTTATTAAATATTTATTTAGTTTATCTTGTGTCCCTGTGTGTGCTTTCATGACATAGTGTGCGTATGGAAGTCAGAGGCTATAGCACGTGGAGTTGGTTCTTTCCTTCCATCATGTGAGTTCCAGGGATGGCACCCAGATGGTCAGGTGAGGTGCCTTTACTCACTGAGCCGTCCTGGTGACCTTATCCTTATATTTTAAAACATACTTTCCCTTTGACTCAGCCTAAGAATTTGGACTTGAGAGAGATGACAAAATAATATATAAAGATGCTCAATGCAGCAACAGTTAGTGGAACTAGCAAAACCTCTATCACCAGGTGATCCATTAAAAACATTAAAATAGCCTGGTATGGCAGTATATGCCTGTAAAATCTGCTCTAAGGAGGCAGAAGCAGGAGATCAAGAGTTCAAGGTCATCCTGGGCTATGTAATAAGTTGCAAGCCAGCCTGGGCTACATTAGATCCTACCTTAAAATCAAATAGAAACAAAACAAACAAACCTCTACAGGGGTGAGATATATGGTTCAGTCTGTAAAATGCCTGTTACACAGAATGAGGCTCTGAGTTCAGATCCCCAGCACCCACATAAAAGCTGGGATCAAGGGGCTGGAGAGATGGTTCGTTGGATAACGGCACCTGCTGTCAAGTCTGACAATCTGAATTCAATCCCAGGGACCCACAAAGGGGAAGGAGAGAAGCTGCTCTCACAGGCCCTCTGACCTTCACAAGCACGCCATGGCATGTAGGCAGATGCACTCCCACGCTTAACATGCACACACTCCATAAATAGGTAAATAAAAATTTAAATTTATTTATTTTTTTTTTAGGATGGGGTCTCTCTACATAGTCCTAACTGTCCTGGACTCAATTTGTAGACCAGGTCTTGAACTCACAGAGATCTGCCTGCCACTGCCTCCCGAGTGCTGAGACTAAAGGTGAGTGCCATCACACCTGGCTTTGGTTTAAAATGTAAAAGCAGGGGCTAGAAAGATGGCTCAGCATATAAGAGCACTGGCTACTCTTCCAGAGGACCCTGGTTCAATTTCCAGCACCCACATGGCAGCTCACAACTTTCTGTAACTCAAGTTCCAGAGGCCTGACACTCTCACACAGATATACATGCAGGCAAAATATCAATGCACATGAAATAAAAATAAATCATTTAAAAAGTGATCAAAGCAAATAAATAAATAAAAACAGGGGGCTGGAGAGTTGGCTCAGTTAAGAGTGTCTGTTCTTGTGAAGGACCCATATTCGATTCCCAGCACTCACATGGAGCCTCACCACGTCCTCGGGCACCAGGCAAGCATGTGGCACACAGACATACGTGCAGGCAAAGCACTCATATGAGTAAAATAAACCAAAAAACAATTAAAATAAAACAAAGGCTTACAGACACCTGGTCAGGCATGAGAGGAGCTCTAAGAAAGGGATACGGAGCGAGAGCTTGGCCTGAAGTCCAAGCAGCCAGGAGGCTGAGAAAGAGGTGTTGTATCATGTTTGAGACAAGACTACAGTACCTAGTGAGTTCCAGACATCCTGTCTCAAAAGAATAGCAATCTCTAGATAGATGGATGTATGCGTGAATGGACGGATGTACAGACAGACAGACAGACAGATAGATGGAGCAAGGATCGCAGGCATGCACAAAATGTGAGGGTTTTTTTTTTTCCCCAACAATGTCTTGATGTGACTGAATTTACTATTATAGTCCAGGCTGACCTAAACTTACCTGTTCCTGCCCCAGCCTCCCAAGTGCTGCGATTACACACGTCCACCACTAGGCTAAACTCTAGCATTTCTTATATTAGCAAAACTGCCTGGAGTGTTGTGTGATATTTTGATTGCTTTCTGATGTTCCTAAGACTATCAATAAAAATTTGCTTTGATGGGGAGGGGGTAGCTAGCTACTGACCAAAATTAACCATAGAGGTTTTGGAGGACTAAGGACAGATAGATGGGGAAATAGAGTGGTGCTTAGAGAAGGTCTCAGCCCTTCTGGATGGAGGAATGAGAGAGATAGGAGGTCACTGGTTGCTTTTCTGCTCTGATCATTCATGTTCTTACCTGATATCTGACTCCTGGGTTTTTACTGATAAAGAATAACTAGACAAACACTTCACTGTGTTTGGTTGAAAGCGTCACCTCAGCTCCCTGGCACCCCCTTTATCCAATGAGTCTGGAATGTTTGGTGGGAAGTTCCAAGCCTCCTCCCCTGGGAGTTGTCGTGGTTCAGACTCCACCTCCAAGAAAGCCCACCAAAAGGTGACCCCTCCCCAGGGAGGGTCAATACCATTCCCATAGACTATTTTTGTTGTTGTTGTTTTTGTTTTGTTTCTCAAGACAGGGTTTCTCCGTAGCTTTGGAGCCTGTCCTGGAACTAGCTCTTGTAGACCAGGCTGGCCTTGAACTCACAGAGATCCGCCTGCCTCACCTCCTGAGTGGAGTGCTGGAATTGAAGGCGTGTGCCACCACCGCCTGGCTTCCCATAGGCTGTTTAAACTGCCCCCCAGAGAACGAACACGTGGCCTTCCCAGTTCTCCTTTACCCCCCTCTCTGTGTTTTCCCAGAGGGCCACCTGGGAGCACTGGCATCCATTAAACCTGGTCTTCTTTTAATTTGGTGTGATTTGGATTATTGCGTCGGCGGAGGTTTGTTGGGCCAGAAAAACTTAATGCACAGGAGGAATGACTCAGTGGTTAAGAGCATTTGCTGCTCTTGCAGAGGAACTGGGTTCACTTCCCAGCACCCATGTGGTTGCTCACAAGCATCCATAATTTTATTTTATGTTTTTTGAGACAGGGTTTCTCTGTAGCTTTGGAGGCTGTCCTGGAACTAGCTCTTGTAGCCCAGTCTGGCCTCAAACTCACAGAGATCCGCCTGCCTCTGCCTCCCGAGTGCTGGGATTACCACCCGACATTCATTACTTTAATTTCAGGGGATCTGGTGCCCTCATCTGGCCTCCACAGGCACTGCACGCACATTGTGCACAGACATGTATGAAGGTAAAACACTCATAAAACAAAAATAAGTAAACCAACAGCTACCAAGAGGTTCTTTCACATACGGCCTGCCTAGATGTTTCCATGAAAGTGGTACAGAATCACAGAATCTGCTTCTGAGGTCTCTGCCTCTCACTGGTGTTCTGCACCGGTTACCTGCTGCATAAACTCCTGGAGGAGCAGCTCAACACTCTGGCTTCCTGGTTTCTCAGAGGGAACTAATATCGCTTCAGCAATCAAGTTAGCTAAATAAGGACTTGAGAGGCAGGCAGGCAGGCAGGCAGGCAGGCAGGCAGGCAGGCAGGCAGGCAGGCAGGCAGGCAGGCAGGCGAGAGTCCTCTGCTAGGCTGCTACCTGACTCAAACTACCTCCAGAGCCACGGAGCCCAGGATCTCTGGGGCTGTGCTGCCACCTGCTGGCCTTAGCCAACCCCACACCTGCCAGGGCGAGTCTGGCTTTCCAGAGGAAGCTTGAAGAGACCTCAAAGGCCTCCTGCAGTGAGGGAGCAGATGTTCCTCCCAGTCCTCCCCACGTTCCCAATCGCCTACTTATGCATACCCCAGACACATGCTCACTGCCCCAGCTCGCCTCTTAAAAAATTACAATGAACTGGGCACATTGTAACCCCAGCCATCAGGACACACAGGCGAGAAAACTGGAAGCTCTGGACATAGACTAGGGTACAGCTCTAGCTTGCTCATTTCTCCCCCTTAGATCTGTCTAATGGCATTTGATGACTTAAGGTACTGGTAGCTCATTACCTCATTTGTTAAGTTTCCTGCCAAAATACAAACAGGTGTGCCTCTTTAACAGGCTTCATGGTCCAGGACTAACAGGTTTCAGGTGTGTCTTCAGAGGTTCAGAGTTCAATTTCCTTTGTCTTCTAAAGCAATACCTTTTAACCTAAAGCCATAGCCTTTTGCTGTGACACCAAGATGTGAATCTGCTCCAGTTCTCACAGATGCCTGCAGGCTCCTGGGAAAAGTTCTGCTGCGTTATCAAAAAATCTGGTCTGATAAAGACTAACAGTATCCAGAGCATATTTTAACCCCACCCATTTTTAAACATATTTTACAGGTCACTCCTGCTGTCTGGGTCAAGACCAACTTACAATGCACTCTCCAGACAATGCCAACACCTGCACCAGCTCCTGGGACTTCACCACTGGTACCAACTCTCCTAGATCAAGGACACCTACCAACTAAAATCTGGTGTTATCTGCTCTTGTGTCCCAATTATTCACCCATGCCTCACCTTACAGTCAGGGCACTTCTCTGTCCCATTCTTTCTGGCAGTTAATGACTTCCCATGGCTAGCCCCATTCATAGGACCAATAATAACAATATTTTTTTCTCCTAGCCACCTGCCTTCTCATCCCCCTCAAGAAACAGCTGCCCGAGGACTCCAGGATGACAGTGAACCAGGATCTGCTCCAGCCACATCTCTCGCTGAGCGTGAGCACCGACTCCCAGCTCTCCCCTCTCCCACATCACCCCATGCCTGCAGGAAGCAGCCAGACTTGAGCCAAAGCCCCTTTATCCAAGGAGTCTAAAATGTTTGGTTGAGGGGCTTCAGCTCAGCTCGCTGGCACCCCCTTATCCAAAAAGCCTAGAATGTTTGGTCAAAAGCATCACCTCAGCTCCCTAACAGCCCTTTATACAAAGAGTCTGGAATATTATATTCGGGGGCCTCATCCCAGCCCCTGGAACCCATCTTTGGATCACTGGGCAGGAAGCTCCATTTCAAGCCCCCTCCCCTGGGAGTTGCCTTGGTCCGGACTCCCCCTCCAGGAAAGCCCGCCAAGCGATGATCAGGACTACTCCCACAGAGAATGTACACAGTCTCTGGGTTTCGCGTGGTCTCCCCTGCTCTCTTCCCCTCGTCATGCTTTCCCGGGCCACCCGGGAGCTCTGCATTCAACATGGGCATCTTTTATTCGGTCTAATTTGGTCTGATTGGAATTATTTGCATCGGCAGAGGGGCTCGTCTTAAGAAATATTCCTAACAATAAGTGTATAACACCGTGCCTGGCAAGCAAGACCTCTTCTAAGAGTCTAAGATTTTTAAAATTATTTGTATTTGTGTGTATGTCATACTCTTCCCACCCCCACACACATAGTTGAAGGAGTTACAGGCAGCTATGAGCCACCTAACTCAAGCCCTCTAGAAGACTGGCACATGCTCTTACCTGCTGAGCTATCTCTTCAGCCCCCTAAGATTCTAGAGTCTAGAAAGTCATATAATATCTCTAAATGCTGCTGTTAATTTATAGCATTATTCATAACAGGAAGTAAAAATCATTTAAATTCCCAAAGAATAAAAACAACAATTAGCCAGGCGGTGGTGGCGCACACCTCTAATCCCAGCACTCGGGAGGCAGAGTAGGCCGATCTCTGCGAGTCTACACAGAGAAACTCTGACTCAGAAAAAAATAAAAACCACAACCAAAGTAGCAGCTAGTGCTTCTCTGCTCCTTACACAGACAGGCCCTCCTCGTGCTTGCATGGCTCCATTCCTTTGCCCCAAAGGACCCCTCGGAAGGGCGCTTGTGCACCTGTGTGCTGCTGAAATCAATGCCGGCCACTCTCCACCAGGTGGGAAGGACGTTGGTGTAGAGTGTGGTACGGGCAAACCAGGAAAGGAAGTGGACCAGGATTTCTATGGAAACTGTAATTCCATGAAAGTTGCTGAGGGGCGAATGCCAGTTCCTTTCAGAGCACAGTGATTCTGGACTGCAAACTACTTTTTTGGATTGAGCGCCATGGAAGTTTAACCTATGTTCCTAAACTATGAAACATGAATAAATGGGCCAAGGAATCATTTCTCTCAAGAAATCAACAATTGGGGCTGGAGAGATGGCTCAGCAGCTAAGTGCGCCTGCTATTCCTCCAGAGAACTGGTTCGATTCCCAACACACATCAGGCAGTTTACTGCCCTCTGTGATTCCAGTTTCAGGCGCTTTTCTGGCCTCAGAGACCACCAGGCACAGATGTGGTACACAGACACATATATGCAGGCAAACCAAAACACCAATACATTTAAAATAATTTTAGTATTTTTTGGTTTTTCTTTCTTTCTTCTTTCTTTCTTTCTTTCTTTCTTTCTTTCTTTCTTTCTTTCTTTCTTTCTTTCTTTTTTTTTGGTTTTTTGAGACAGGGTTTCTCTGTAGCTTTGGAACCTGTCCTGGAACTAGCTCTTATAGAACAGGCTGGCTTCGAACTCACAGAGATCCTCCTGCCTCTGCCTCCCGAGTGCTGGGATTAAAGGCATGCACTACCACCGCCCAGCTGTAAGGAAGATTCTGAATTTGAAAATATACCTCTCACAATTCTAGAACCTTCTCTTGCTGAAACGTGTCTTTTAACTTAGAGTAGTGTGGCAAGAAGGCCTTATTTAAGTTTTTTTTCTTTTATTACTTAAACTCGACACCAATAGCAAGTTCAAGGCCAGCCTGAGTCAAAGGAGACCTTTCTCATAAACCACACCACTGATCCAGCCAGGGTAACACAGTGAGAGTGTTGAAAACCAAACAAAGGAACAAACAAAAAACAAGCTCCCAAACCTCTTCCTCACCCATTCCTTGACAGACAGGAACTCAAGGAGTTGGCCCGGGACACAGGTGACCCCAATCTGAACGGTCTGGGTGGACAGGAATGGGGTCAAGTCTGCTGGAGACAGTCCTAAAGTTCAGCCTGTGCTGACCCCCAGGAGCTCTGAAATACTCTAACCAAACAAGTAGAGATCTTGGGCTTACAGCCCAAGCTCTCCCAGGGTGGCCACAAACCAACTCCCACTGGTCTAAGAATGCTGGCCAAGTACGTCTGTCTGGATCAACTAGTTATTACTATATTTAGCTGTTAAGCTACCCTGGGAAGAGTCCTGTCCTCGGTTTAAAGCTGGAAGGCTGGTTTTGACTTTGAACCAGTTGGCCTGGACTTTAGTGCTTTCTTACAAACTGGATCCCAGCTCTGTCCAGCCCTCCTGACATGATTGGTAGCTAAAGAATTTGTCACCGGGTAAACACAACTCTCCCAAAGCCATCTGGTCTCAATTCTCAATGCTGCTTCTTCAAGGTGGGCCTGATGGCCTTCAGAGGCTTAGGCAGAGGGATTAAAAATTCAAGGCATGGTTGGGTGTCATGATTCATGCCTTTAATCTTAGCACTCAGAAGGCAGATCTCTGTGAGTTCCAGGACTCAGAGCTACATAGTGAAACCCTGTCTTAAATAGATAAAACAAGCTGGGCGGTGGTAGCACACGCCTTTAATTTCAGCACTTGGGAGGCAGAAACAGGCCAGTCTCTGTGAGTTCAAGGCCAGCCTGGAACACTGAGTGCGTTTCAGGACAGACCCCAAAGCTACAGAGAAACCCGATCTCAAAAAAAAAAAAAAAAAAAAAAGAAGATTGAACAAGACTCCTAGTACAGAGAGAGCCGAAGGAAACAAGCTCCACCGGGAGCAGAAACCAGGAGCAAATACACCCCTGGGACACTGGCGGATGAGGATTGAGCCAACAACCTGACTCAGAGTCCACGACCTTCACCAAACAGGAGTGGGACTAAACCAGTTACCTGATACAAAGAGGGAACAAGCACCACCAGAGGCAGAAGCCAGGAGCAAACCAAGTCCCGGGACACGAGCAGATCAGGATTGAACCAGTAACCAGATCCAGAGTCAGCAATCGCCACCAGAACAGGTCTAACTCCAAAGTCAGCAATCGCCACCAGAACAGGTCTAACTCCAAGCTTCTGCAAGAGGAGATCCAGACCAGGATTTAGAGAAACAGTTCAAAGCCAGCAGCCTAGGCCAAAGTAGGCCTGAGACAGCAAACTCCAAGGGAGCAGACCAAAGCACAGGAGCACTGAGCTACCTCCAGGAACAGGAATAACCAACAGGGTAACTAGAACTGTGACACTGACTGTACCATGAGGAAAACCATCTTAGATTTGGATTCACTGGCACCTAGAAGATTATTCAACAGAATCTCAGACAGCCCCAATCACAGCTATTAGAGGAAAAGATGAGTAGAAAAGGTAAGATCACATGCTACACCACAAAGAGCAACACAATACCAGTAAAAGCTAAAGACCCCACAAAAGTAAGACCTGAACAACCAAATATGCATGAAACAGAAGAAAATGATCTAAAAAATAACCTCAAGAGAATGTTTGAAATTCTTAAAGATGAATTGAGAAATTACCTTAAAGAAATGGAGGAAAAAACAAAAAAAAAAATTGGACAATATCAGCAAATCACTTAAAGAAAACCAAGAAAAAGAACTCAAACATATGGCAGAAACTATTCAGGACTTGAAAACTGAGACAGAAAAAATAAAGAAAATACAAGCCAAAGGAATTATAGAAACAGAAATCATGAGAAAAAGATCAGGAATGACAAATGCAAGCATGAACAACAGAATACAAGAAATGGAAGAGAGAATCTCAAGCGCTGAAGATAAAATAGAGGAAATAGACTCATCAGTTAAAGAAAATATTAAATCTAACAAAAGCTTAACCCAAAATATCCAGGAAATATGGGACAACATAAAAAGGCCAAATCTTAGAATAATAGGTATAGAAGAAGGAGAAGTTCAACTCAAGGGCACAGAAAATTTATTTAACAAAATCATAGAAGAAAACTTTCCCTACCTAAAGAAATTTATGCCTATGAAGATACAAGAAGCTTACAGAACACCAAATAGACTGGATCCAAAATAAAAGTCCTCTCGCCACATAATAATCAAAACACTAAACATAGAGAGCAAGGAAAGAATATTAAGAGCTGCAAAGGAAAAAGGACAAGTAACATATAAAAGTAGACCTACCAAAATTACACCTGACTTCTCAGTGGAGACAATGAAAGCCAGAAGGTCATGGTCAAGCATTATGCAGACATTGAGAGACCATGGATGCCAGCTCAGACTACTATACCAAGCAAAACTGTCGATCACCATAGAAGGACAAAACAAGATATTCCATGACAAATCTAGATTTCACCAATACCTAGCCACAAACCCAGCCCTACACAGAATGCTAGAAAGAAAACTCGAACCCAAGGAAGATGGCCACACCAACAAAAACACAGACAATTGATGATCTCATTACAGCAAAACCCGAAGAAGAAAAATATGCACAAATTAACATCACCAACATTGAACACTAAATTAACAGGAGATAGCAACCACTGTTCATTAATATCCCTTAATATAAATGGACTCAACTCACCCTTAAAGGCAAAGGCTAACAGATTGAATACAAAAACAGAATCCATCCCTCTTCTGCATACAGGAAACGCATCTCAACTTCAAAGACAGACATCATCTCAGAGTAAAAGGTTGGGAAAAAAATATACCAATAAAATGGACCTAAGAAACAAGCTGGTGTAGCTATCCTAATATCTAACAAAATAGACTTCAAGCTAAAATCATTCAAAAGAGACAAAGAAGGACATTTCATATTAGTCACAGGGAAAATCCATCAAGAGGAAATTTCAATACTGAACATCTATGCCCCAAATACAAGGGCACCCTCATATGTCAAGGAAACACTTCGAAAGCTTAAATCATATATTAAACCCCACACACTGATAGTGGGAGACTTCAACACTCCCTTCTCACCACTGGACAGGTCAATCAGACAATAAATGAACAGAGAAATAAGAGAACTAACAGATGTTATGACTCAAATGGACTTAACAGACATCTATAGAATATTCCATCCAAAAAGAAAAGAATATACCTTCTTCTCAGCACCTCATGGAACCTTCTCAAAAATTGACCCACATACTCGGTAACAAAACAAATTTCAACAAATACAAAAAAATTGGAATAACCCAATGTACCTTATCAGATCACCATGCTTTAAAACTAGAAGTCAACAGCAATACTAATTCCAGAAAACCCACAAACACATGGAAATTAAACAATGCTCATCTGAATCATCAATGGGTCAAGGAAGAAATAAAGGGGGAAATTAAAGACTTCCTAAAATTCAATGAAAATGACCACACAACATACCCAAATTTATGGGACACAATGAAAGCAGTGTTAAGAGGCAAGTTCATAGCACTAAATGCCTACATAAAGAAGCTGGAAAAATCCCACACTAGTAAATTAAGAGAACATTTGAAAATTTTAGAACAAAAAGAAGCAAACTCACCTAAGAGAACTAGACGGCAGGAAATAATCAAATTGAGAGCTGAAATCAACAAAATAGAAACAAAGAAAACAATACAAAGAATCAATAGACAAAGGGTTGGTTCTTCGAGAAAATCAATAGACAAACCTTTATTCAAACTAACCAAAAGGCAGAGAGAGAATATCCAAATTAACAAAATCAGAAATGAAAAGGGGGACATAACAACGGACACGGAGGAAATACAGAGGATCATCAGGTCATATTTTGAAAACCTGTACTCCACAAAATTGGAAAACTTAAAGGAAATGGACAACTTTCTGGATAAATATCACTTACCAAAATTAAATCAAGACCAGATAAGCAAATTAAACAGACCTATAATTGCTGAAGAAATAGAAACAGTCATCAAAAGTCTCCCAAACAAAAAAAAGCCCAGGACCAGATGGTTTCAGCTCAGAATTCTATAAGACTTTCAAAGAGGAACTAATACCAATACTCCTCAAATTATTCCACACAACAGAAACAGAGGGAACACTGCCAAACTCTTTTTATGAGGCTACAATTACCCTGATACACAGAAAGACAATAATAAGAAAGAGAATTAAAGACCAATCTCACTCATGAACATTGATGCAAAACTACTAAATAAAATACTAGAAAATCAAATCCAAGAACACATCAGAACCATCGTCCACCATGACCAAGTTGGCTTCATCCCACAGATGCAAGGATGGTTCAACATACGAAAATTTGTCAATGTAATCCACCATATAAACAAGCTGAAAAATAAAAACCACATGATCATCTCATTAGACGCCGAAAAAGCATTTGACAAAATACAACATCCCTTCAAAGGTCTTAGAGAGAGCAGGGATACAAAGAACATACCTAAACATAATTAGGGCAATATACAGCAAGCCAACAGCCAACATCAAACTAAATGGAGAGAAACTCCCAGCGATTCCACTGAAATCAGGAACAAGACAAGGTTGTCCACTGTCTCCATACCTATTCAATATAGTTCTTGAGGTCCTAGCTAGAGCAATAAGACACCAAAGGGAGATCAAGGGGATACAAATTGGAAAAGAAGTCAAATTCTCACTGTTTGCTGATGATATGATAGTTTACATAAGTGATCCCAAAAATTCTACCAAGGAACTTCTACAACTCATAAGCACTTTCAGCAATGTAGCAGGATACAAGATTAACTCAAAAAAATCAGTAGCCCCCACAGATGATAAAAGGGCTAGGGAAGATATCAGAGAATCAACACCCTTCACAATAGCCACAAATGGCATAAAATATCTCGGGGGAACTCTAACCAAACAAGTGGAAGACTGGTATGACAAGAACTTTAAATCTTTGAAGAAAGAAATTGAAGAAGACACCAGAAAGTGGAAGACCTCCCATGCTCTTGGGTTGGCAGAATTAATATAGTAAAAATGGCAATCCTACCAAAAGCAATCTACAGATTCAACGTAATGCCCATCAAAATCCCAACAAAATTCTTCAAAGTCCTTGAAAGAATGGTACTCAACTTTATTTGGAAAAGCAAAAAACCCAGGATAGCCAAAACAATCCTGGGCAACAAAAGAACTTCTAGAGGCATAACAATCCTTGACTTCAAACTCTACTACAGAGCTACAGTACTGAAAACAGCCTGGTATTAGCATAAGAACAGAGAGGAGGACCAATGGAACCAAATAGAAGACCCGGATATCAATCCACACATCTTCGAACACCTGATCTTTGATAAAGAAGCAAAAAATATCAAATGGAAAAAAAGAAAGCATATTCAACAAGTGGTGCTGGCATAACTGGATATCAACATGTAGAAAAATGAAAATAGACCCATATCTATCACCATGTACAAAACTCAAGTCCAAATGGATCAAAGACATCAACATAAAGCCAGCCACACTGAACGTTATAGAAGAGAAAGTGGGAAGTACACTTGAACGCACTGGCACAGGGAAACACTTCCTAAATAGAACCCCAGCAGCACAGACACTGAGAGAAACAATTAATAAATGGGACCTCCTGAAACTGAAAAGCTTCTGTACAGCAAAGGACACGGTCAACAAGACAAAACACTGGCCTACAGAATGGGAAAAGATCTTCACTAACCCCACATCAGACAGAGGTCTGATCTCCAAAACATACAAAGAACTCAAGAAATTGGACACCAAGAGATCACATAATCCAATAAAAAAAAAAATGGAGTACAGACCTAAACAGAGAACTCTCAAAAGAGGAATCTAAAATGGCTGAAAGACACTTAAGGAAATGTTCAACATCCTTAGTCATCAGAGAAATGCAAATCAAAACAACTCTGAGATTCCATCTTATACCTGTAAGAATGGCCAAGATCAAAAACACTGATGACAACTTATGCTGGAGAGGTTGTGGGGAAAGGGAACACTTCTGGATTGCTGGTGGGAATGCAAGCTGGTACAACCCCTTTGGATGTCAGTGTAGCGATTTCTCAGAAAATAAGGAAACAACCTTCCTCAAGACCCAATAATACCACTTTTGGGTATATATCCAAAGGATGCTCAATCGTGCCACAAGAACATGTGCTCAACTATGTTCACAGCAGCTTTGTTTGTCATAGCCAGAACCTGGAAACAACCTAAATGCCCCTCGATCGAAGAATGGATAAAAAAAAATGTGGTACATTTACACAATGGAGTACTACACAGCAGAAAAAATAACGACAGCTTGAATTTTGCAGGAAAATGGATGGAACTAGAAAGCATTATTTTGAGTGAGGTAACCCAGACACAGAAAGACAATTATCACATGTACTCACTAATAGGTGGTTTTTAAACATAACGCAAAGAAAGCCAGCCTACAAACCACAATCCCAGAGAACTTAGACAACAATACGGACACTAAGAGAGACTTACATAGATATAATCTACATGGAAAGTAGAAAGTATAAAAAGACATGATCTCCTGAGTAAATTGGGAGCACGGGGATCTTGGGGGAGGCTTGAAGGGGGAGAGGAGAGGCAGGGAGGGGAGCAGCGAAAAATGTAGAGCTCAACAAATATCATGGGAAAAAAAAACCATACAGTTGAAGCTGAGAAACAAAACAATAGTATTACAGAAATAATATTATGGAAATGTATATATGTATACCTATATGTGTATATTTCCATAATATTCTATACATACATGTATATCTAAGTATACAAGGCTTCTTTATATAGCAGCTATTTTAGAACTTGCTCTGTAGACCAGGCTAGCTTTGTACTCAGAGATCCATCTGCTGTCTCCCAAGGGCTTCATGAATAAAAAAATTTTTCCCAAAATGCAACAAAGGACTAAGGACGTAGCTCATTGGTTGAGGCTTGCCTAGTGTGTGTAACACCTTGGGTTCAACCCCCAGCACCCTCTCTAAAAGAGAAAAGAATTCAAGAAAACAGTATTATATCTCAAGCTTGGTCGGGTTGGGAAGGAGGACTTTTAGGAAGGAAGCAGGTATCACTGTGTAAGGATGTAGGATAAAGGCAGCACTAAGGCCACAGGGACTCAGTTAGAAAGTGGTTTCGTGGGTGCCAGAAAGGCTTGGGCAGGGTTACAGTAGTCGCAGCGAGCTGCCGAGACTCCCATCTTTATCTACAGGTTTCCTCTAGTTCTCCTGGGCTCGCCAGCTCTTGGAAACACCTGCATTCCCGAAACGTCACAGAAGGGAGAAGCTGGGTGACAGTCCAGGTGCCCTGTGCAGATCACAGCGTTCCGGAAGATCAAGCTGTCTCCAAGGCACACCTCCAGAATGACAAGGATCTCAGGTGACCAAAGGCCCTGAGGACATCAAACTTCTTTTCTTTTTGAAACAAGAGTCTTACTATATAGCCCTGATTGTTCAGGAACTTGCTCTGTAGACCTCACTAGCCTAGAACTCACAGAGATCCACCTGCCTCTACCTCCCAAGTGCTGGGATTAAAGGAATGTACCACCACGTCCACTGAACTTTAAACTTTAATGCAAAAAAGATTTTGGGTGTTTTGACACAGGGTCTCATGAATCTCAGATTGGCAACATCTCAAAAATGACCTTGAACTTCTGATCCTCCTGCTTCCATCTCTGGAGTGCCTTAAAAAAACATTTATGTATTAATTTGTGTGTGTGCAAGCGAGCATGTATCTGTACCAAGTGTAAATACCTGTAGACGCCAGAGGCATCAGATCCTTTGAAGCAAGAATTACAGGCAGCTGTGGGTGCTAGAAACCAAGCTTGTTAAGCCCCCTGTTAGAGAACTGGGGTTCTCTTGAAGAACAGAAAGTGCTCTTAACCACTAGCCATCTCTCCAGCCCCATAGGAAGGGACCTTTACTAATTTTTTTATTGTTATCAGTGGTAGTATAAGAACCAAAGTTAACCTATAAGTGCCACTTGCCCAAGGACAGATAACTTTCTGGAACGCAGGGGGCTGTAATTCTTGGGAAATAACAAGTCACATGCTTTCACTCCCCTGGACAAATTTGTTTGCACTGGATGTGTTTGATAGCTATGGGCAGGAGGTACCTGGGAAGAAAATACATCAGGATGTACACTTGCCCCAAGCTGGACCTGATGGGAAATATGGTAGATCTGTGGTTTTGCCTTTTTAAGCCTCTGCAAAAACATGACTCATAGCCATTTCCTGGGAACCCTGGAATGGATCTGGTCAGAGTCCATCATCCTGGCCAGTATTTAATTAAAGCTTGCTTCAAATTTGGCTCAAAACTGTAGAACTGGTTTTTCTCTCACGATTCTCAGGTTTAAAAGTGGTAGTTCATTTTGTTTTTGAAACAGGGTGTCCCCAGGGCCCAGAACAATGAAACAAATAGCATCTAGTAGGCATACAATAAGTATCTGTTGCATGAAAGAGGCAAACATTTGTTTGCTTTCAACCAAAACAATTAGAAAGCCTCACTTAGCTCAGGCCCAAAGATGAGTAGAAAGATGGGTGCTCTCCTGGCCCCCACAGGCCCCCCACTACCTCATAACTTCCCATTCTACCTGCTGACACCTCTCGAGAAAACCACGTCTGAGCCAGATATGGTGTCCCCCACCTTTAATCCCAGCACTTGGGAGGCAGAGGCAGGCAGATCTCTGTGAGTTCATGGCTAGCTTGGTCTATAAGGTGAGTTCCAGGACAGCAAACCCTGTCTCAAAAACCAAAACAAAATAAGCAAAAAAAGTCTAGAAAAGATAACTTACTGAGGGAGACTACCAGGGTAACCACAGTGGGAACCAAATATTATTGCCCCACAGCCCACATCACAGGGTGGGAGTGGGGTAGGAGGAATAAAGCATTAGCGCCTCCCAAAGCTCCATGACGGGTCCCACAAATCACAGCAGCCCAGCAGAGGTGGCACAAGCTGGAGCTCCCGCCACCTTCAGGGTGCTTTGCCCCAGGCACCCAACAGGGCCCCTGACAATCTTCCTGTCTCCAGTTTCACCTCTTAAGGGGAAGGAACTCCTGACTCAGCCAGTAAAGCAAGGGGTAAGGGATCCAATAAATAGAAATAGCCATCATTAACTTAAAAAGAAAGGTGCCCTACAAAGAACAGATCATTATTTTTTTAAAGGCGGCTGTCCTTTCTTGTAGTAAAACTTGGAGCCAGGTAAGTAAGAGGTACAAGTAATTAGACCCAGTTCTCAAACCAGGCCAATAGGTAGCACTCAGACAAGGACACGCAGGGAGGCAGTGACAACAGAGACAGAATGAACAAACCATCTGGGTGAAGCAGTTAGAAATCCATTACCAGCTCCTGTTCCCACAGGGGAACAGTCTGTGATCACAGCCAAGGCACTCATTTCTCCCCAAGCTAGCAGAGGCAGACATCTTGTTCCCTTGCTAGCAGAACACCAGGGGTTATATATGACCGCCTGATGTCACAGGCAGAACGGCAACACAGGGCTCTGTGCACACAGATCTAAGAATCTCCTCAGGAAGAGTTCAAAGCCAACTTGAGCAACATGGCAACACAGGGCTCTGTGCACACAGATCTAAGAATCTCCTCAGGAAGAGTTCAAAGCCAACTTGAGCAACATCATGAGACCCTGTCTCAAAAAAATAAAACAAACAAGAAGTGGAGAGATGGTTCAGCAGCTAAAAGCATTGGCTGGGCTGGAGAGATGGCTCAGCGGTTTAAGAACACTGACTGATCTTCCAAAGGTCCTGAGTTCAATTCCCAGAACCACATGGTGGCTCACAACCACCTGTAATAAGATCTGGCGCCCTCTGGCCTTCAAGGACACATGCAGGCAGAACACTGTCACCTTACAAATCTGTAACTCCAGTTCCAGGGACTCTGACTCCTTCTTCTGGCATCTGTGGGTACCATGCATGCAAGTGGTACACAGACAAACGTGCAAGTAAAACATCAATATACATAATACATACAGATACAGGTTTTAGTGTAGTTTTTTTTTTTTTTTTGGGTTTTCGAGACAGGGTTTCTCTGTGGCTTTGGAGCCTGTCCTGGAACTAGCTCTTATAGACCAGGCTGGCCTCGAACTCACAGAGATCCGCCTGCCTCTGCCTCCCAAGTGCTGAGATTAAAGGCGTGTGCCACCACCGCCTGGCTTAGTTTTGTTTTTGGGACAAAACTCACTGTGTAGTTCTGGCTGGCCTGGAACCTGCTGTGTAAACAGGCTGTTCTTGAAATCACAGAGATCCATTTGCCTCTGCCTCTGGAATGCTGGGATTAAAGACGTGCGCTACCAGAGCCCAGTTCAGATGATTCTTGAGGGGCCTAGACCCCACATGAGGTCTCTCCCACGCTAACCATGGACCAGGTGCAATCTCTTATTACACCAGGAACAAGTAAAGTATGTGCTCGCCTGGCTGGCTTTTCCCAAAGCCTGGCCTCTATGGCAGTCGGGAAGAGCAGCTCTCAGTCCATCCTTCTTTGGTGGCCCCATCCCTTTTCTCTCTCACTTCTAAACCTCCCTTCCTTTGGCCCTCCCAACATCCCAACTTCCAGGTTGGGACCCTGGAACCCAAATGAGCCCCCCTTTTCTCCCTCAGATGCCACCCTCTCTACAGCCTCATCCCTTTCTTCCTCCCTTTTCTAAGCACCTCACTCTCAAGTTTGGATCCCAAAACCTTTCCCACCTCTGGCCTCAGGCTGCTGATTTCCAGCCACCAGATCTACGAAGTATACTGGTCTGGCTGCTTCCACTCTCCCCACTGCCTGCTGTCACCCTAAACCCCTATAGATCTGGGCCCCCAGACCAAGAGTCATTCTACCTCTCTTGGGAGTAGAACTCCTCTCTCTGAGCTTGGGCCTTCCCACAGCAAATTCATAAACATGACAAGTTTCCTTCATAAGCATAAAAACACACATGTACACATGTACACACACACACTCTCTCTCTACTACTCAAAAACAGCAAGAGTAAAGGAAAGGACTATACAAATGGAAATTATTTTGAAAGCTGCCTCCACTGAAATGGAAACTGTGGTGTCTAACATTTCCTGGGCCTCCCAGCTCAGTTCACACCTGCTGGGCTCACCAATGTCAGGTGGCTTTACTCATGTGGAGTCAAGTCTCTGTCACTCATACAGAGCTGGGGACCTCTGGGACCCACGGATGAGCTCTGGTTATCCTAATTGCTCCTGGAGTTATAGAGAGTAGAACATTCAGGTCTGGGCAGGGTTTCTGCATTTATTAGTTGCCTTATGCCAAGTAAATCAATTAACCCCTTTGAGACTTGGTTTTCTCATCTATAAATTGGAGTTACTAGTCCTTGCCTGCCTCCCGGCCTGGTTTTGAAAACATCAAATAAACTAGGCATGGGAAAGCTCTCTGCTATTGTATAAACGTGAGGCACCACTGTGAATGCTAATGAGCAGGTTCAAAAACAAAGAGCCATTGCTTTTTAGCAGGCAGCTGAGCAATTTCAAAGCTCCATAACTCCAGTTTCAGGGACTCCAAAGCTCTCTTCTGGTCTCTACAGACAAGAGGCATGCACGTGATGAACATCTAAACATGCAGGCAAGAAACTCATACACATAACATAAAAATAAATCTAAAAAAAATTACTAACAAAATTGGTTGGTGGCACATGCTAGCACACACCAGACACCCCAACACTTGAGAGTCTGCCACAGAAGGATGCTAGCACACACCAGAAACCCCAGCACTTGAGAGTGTGAAACAGGAGGGTCAGGAGTTCAAAGCCAGGCTCAGACATAAGGGCAGCCTAGGCTACATGAGACTCTGTCACCATAAAATTAACTAAAAATCAAAATGTGGTTTAAAGAACTTTGCTTTATCTAGTAATACCCATGAAGATCAAGTAAGCTACATATCCTTCAAAGGGTTTCAAATGAAGGGCCGGGCTGCTAAAAGCAGAAGGAAAAACTCATAGGGACTGGAAAGACTACGGCACTGAGTCCTGGCTGAGGCTGACACCCTGCACTGGGTAGTCTTGAACACTGAGTCCTGGCCTTGGCTGACACCCTGCACTGGGCAGTCTTGGACACCGAGTCCTGGCCTTGGCTGACACCCTGCACTGGGCAGTCTTGGACACCGAGTCCTGGCCTGGGCTGACATCCTGCACTGGGTAGTCTTGGGCATGTTTTAGAGCCTCTGTAGATCAATGACATCATAAATAACCGGGAGATTCCTGTCTGGTTCTGTTTGTTGGTTGGACAGTTTATCCCATTTTAGGGTGTTCTACCTGCATTTATGTCTGAGTACCAGGTGTGCCTGGTGCCTGTGGAGGGGAGAGGAGGGCACCGGATCCCCTGGAACTGAAGTTATAGATGACTGTGAGCCACCACCATGAGTGTGGGGAACCAAACCCAGGCTCTATATGAGAACAGCAAGCGGTCTTAACCACTGAGCCATCTCTCGAGTCCCCAACTATGTTGATAATCTTTTTCCCCTAAGGTTTTGGACAAAAACACCTTCTCAAGAAAGCCTTCCTTGATCCTGTCATCCATGTTTGTCTTTTCATTCCTACACCCTGCACTGGGCAGTCTTGGACACCAAGTCCCTGGCACAGCTCTACTGAGCCTCCTTCCACCTCAAAGTTCATGAGTAACTACACAGTCTGAACTGACAGAAACCAGAACTGACATTTTATTCGGCTTTCGCCTCCCACATGCCCACCTGGGACCTTGCCTATGGTGATAAACTCCATCAAATTGATTTGCATGAACTAGTAAACTCTGGGAATGCTCAATTTTGTTTCACTTGACCCTATCTCCCTTCTATCCTGACCTCTGCCTCCACTGAGATCCACTGGAAAGGACAGCTCAGAGAAGTTGGCTCTCTCCTTCTACTACATGAGTTCTAGGATCAAACTGGGCCATCAGGCTTGGCAGCAAGCACCGTTACCTGCTGAACTGTCTTACAGGTTTATTTAGGCTTTCTGAGACATGATCTTGATATGTAGCCCTGGTTGGCCTGGAACTGTGTATACCAGGATAGCCCCAAACTTGTGGGCAATTTTCCTGTCTGTGCCTTCCAGGTGCTGAGATTACAGATATGCACCTCACGGATAAGTATTTAAAACATACAATGAATGAGGCGTGGTGGTGCTCAGCCACAATCCCAGTACTTGGGAAGGAGAAGCAGGAGGATCAGGCATTTGAGACAAGCCTGGCTTACAAGAAACCCTGCTTCAAGAAACAAACTACAGCACTTGTAATGAGAATGCAAACAGCAAGAACCACCTGGTAGCATGCCAATGCTGTACTGTGTGCTGGATACAGATCCTGACTCACAGCAATGTAGTCCGGAGGGGCTGTCATCACTTCCACTGGGCAGACAGGGAAATCACAGCACAGAGAGGTTAAATATTTGTTCACAGTTACCAATGAGGCAAGTCATGAACCATGCTCAGGCAGTCTGACTCCAAAGTCCTTTCCTTAGCCACTACTGCAAGTGACACATTTACAATTCATACCAATGCAGGGTGTTCCACATTGCTGTCCACCCACCTTTAAACCATGGCAGCTATGACAGGCAGTAATTCTTGACTTCACCAAAGATAAATTAGAACTCTTACTTTATACACGGCATGTGTCTATAGGCAATCCTCTGGTTAGAAAACGTAAGCTTTGGGGCCGAGGCAGCCCGGCAGTTAAGAGCACTTATTGATCTTTTTTTGTTTGTTTGTTTTTTCGAGACAGGGTTTCTCTGTGGCTTTGGAGCCTGTCCTAAAACTAGCTCTGTAGACCAGGCTGGTCTCGAACGCACAGCAGAGATCCGCCTGCCTCTGACTCCCAAGTGCTGGGATTAAAGGTGTGCGCCACCACCGCCCAGCACACTTATTGATCTTGCAGAGGACCGGAGCTCAGTTTCTAGAGCCCATATCAAGTGGCACACAACCACCTGTAATCTAGCTCCAGGGGATCTGTGGCCTTCGAGGGCACCTGAATCCCTGTGTGCATGCCCAACAAATAGACACATACACATGATTTAAAAAAAGAAAAAACTTGAAAAAAAAAATGTGAGCTTCTAGGAAAATCGCATTAGCCTCTGAGTTCCAAAATGATGATCCAGAAGCAAGAGACAGAGGCTAGAAGCAAAACAGAAGTGGTCACTCACCAGGGACAACACCAGTTCACTTTTCTATTAGCACCAGGCACAGCCAGACACCCAGCAAGCACTTAATAAAAATGTCTCCAGGCTATAAGACAACTCAGAGGAAGAGTCGTGCTTAGCCATGTACAGGCCCTGAGTTTGTTCCGGCACTAGAAATAATGTTTACAGGAGATGTTTCTATCCTCCTCACACAAGTGTGTTTCTATAAACACACAGGAAGGGAGGAAAAGAAAGTTTGACTTTATGAAGGTTCAGATGAGCACCTGGTATGCTGCAGTCAAATGTAAGGGATTCAAGCAGAGAGATGGGCGCCCTTATACCTACTTGGTGGGAATCTAAGTCGCTACAACCTTTCTGCAAGGCAGTTTGCATTATGAATCATAATATTGTAAATACATTAACTTTTGGTTTACTAACCTCACTGTGCCTGAAAACAACACTGTATGCTCATTCACCAAGTGTTTACTGAACATCTGTCAAAAGCTAGGCATTGTTCGAGGAGCTAGAAACTGCAGCAAACAAAGCAGGAAGTCTCTGCCAGGATTTTTTACACCCTAATGGGAGCGGCCAAAAGTGAGCAAATGACATTAACATGCCATGCAGCTGCGAGGTCTCGCACCTGGAAAGACAAGGCTCATTAAAGGTGTGGGACAACTAACTGAAATAGCTCACTGGGGAATGACTCTCTCCCACCTGTCAATTAGATGGCCAACTGCCAAGAGCAGAGAATGTTCTAGCAGAAGTATTGGGTGTAAAAGTCCCCGAAACAGGTCTGTTAAGGTGAGTTTAAAACCAAACCAAGCCGGGCGGTGGTGGCGCATGCCTTTAATCCCAGCACTCGGGAGGCAGAGGCAGGCGGATCTCTGTGAGTTTGAGACCAGCCTGGTCTACAGAGCTAGTTCCAGGACAGGCTCCAAAGCTACAGAGAAACCCTGCCTCGAAAAACCAAAAATAAAATAAAATAAAACCAAACCAAGTCGGGTGGTTAGTGGCACACGCCTTTAACCCCGGCACTCGGGAGGCAGAGGCAGGTGGATCTCTGTGAGTTCGAGGCCAGCCTGGTCTACAAAAGCTAGTTCCAGGACAGGCTTTAAAACTACAGTGAAACCCTGTCTCGGAAAACAAAACAAAACAAAAAAATAATAAAACCAAACCAAAATAGACAAATAATAAAAACAGGCTGCTCTTGCAGAAGACCTAATTTTGATTCCCAGCACCCAAAGGTGCTTATGACCATCTATAACTCCAATTCCAGGTGACTGAACACCCTCTTCTGACTTCCTCATGTGCATGCATGTGTTGCACAGACACACATACAGGCAAAACACCCATACACAGGAAATTTTTTAAAAAGTCAGGTGGTGGTAGGATTAAAGTGAGTTTGAGGCCAGCCTGGTCTACAGAGGGAGTTTCAGGACAGCTAAGGCTACCCAGAGAAAAACTGTCTCAACAGCCCCAGCCCCCGAAAAAAAGTCCAACAATCCTCATCGGTGGCCCAATTCATTGTTACCCAAAACATGGAAAATAGAAGTAACATGTTTTGGCAATGAGGAGGAGGTTACAGCACGGCTGCTGTGGACGGTCAAATCGCAAGTCCTAAGAGACTCCACATAGAATTAACGTATGGCCCAGTGCCTCTGGACTGGGTTTATATCCAAAAGATGATTTTTTTTTCTGGTTTTTGGTAGTGCTGGAGATCAAACTCCAGGGTTTGCAACACAGGAAGTTCTCTACCCACAGAATGCAGAGCTCAAACAGATCTATCTGTGCAAGCCGCGTCCACAGCAGCTTTATACACTGTGCTGGAAAGGCAAAACAACCCGAATAATCATCAACAGATTAACAAATACAAACACATGCAATGGAATTCAGCCTTAGAAAGGAAGGAAATTCTGACACAAGCTACAACATGGTCAACTCCTGTAAACACCGTACTGAATGAAATAGCCACGTACAAGAGGACAAGTATTACTGGCGGTACAGAATCACAGCCACGGAGGAAAGGGGAACAGCAGCTAGGATTTCACGGGTTGGGGAAGAGGAAATGGGAGTTATATTTATTTGCTACAAGGTTCTATTTGGGATGATGGAGAGGTTCTGCAGACGGAATGGTAGCAACAGTGGTATGCAATGTGAATGTTCTTCATACTACTGAAAATCCTATTCAAAAAGGAACAAAATGCCGTTATGTTACATATGTTTACCACAATTTAAAACATAAGAAGTGAGGCATACACTTGGAATTCCAGCACCTGGACGGTGAAAGGAAGACCAGGAGTTGAAGAACAGCCTTGGCTCCGTGAGAGCCTGATAAAACACCAGGCTAAGGCAGCTTACAGAAGCAAGAGTTTATTGGGTTTATTGGGTTCCAGAGGGATAAGAGTCCATCACCATCACAGGTAGAAGCATGGCAGCAGGCATGCATGGCAACTGGAACGACAAACTGCAAGCTCACAGTTTGAGTTCTCAAAAGAGAACACTTTAGAAATGACTCAAGTTTTGTGGGTTTTTGCTGTTGTTTTGAGGCAAGATTTCTCTGTGTAATCCTGGCTTGTAGACAGAAGCTTCTGTCCTGCCTGGTCCTGCAGTCATTCAGTCTCAAATAAATATACAGAGGCTTAGATTAATTATAAACTGTTTGGCCTATTAGCTCAGGCTTATTATTAACTAGCTCTTTTTTTCTTTTTTCTTTTTCTTTTTTTTTTTTTGGTTTCTCAAGACAGGGTTTCTTTGTAGCTTTGGAGCCTGTCCAGGAACTAGCTCTAGTAGACCAGGATGGCCTTGAACTCACAAAGATCTGCCTGCCTCTGCCCACCCCACCCCCCAGTGCTGGATTAAAGGCGTAAGCCACCACCACCCGTATAACTAGCTCTTACGACTTAAATTCATCTATAATCCTTGTCTATGGTTAGCCACCTTTTCTCAGTAAAACATTCTCATCTTGCTTCCTCCACATCTGGCTGATGACTGACTCTCTTGTGGGGACCCACAGGTGTGAGTCCCATCCCACCTTGACTAAAGGTCAGAGAGTTTGACCTTATCTTACTCTTTCAAAGTTGTTGACGACAGTGTGGCTACAAATAAGATATCCTGACCTAGGGTGTGGTTACTTGGTGTTCTGAACGTTAAGATGGCCCACAGAGGTGGATCCGCTCCACCCTGACCAAAGGTCAGAGAATTCAAGCCTATTCCTGCTCCTTCATTTTAAAACAGGAGGTTTGACATAGGGAATGGCTGCTTACAGCATACTTGGTCTAGGGTGCACACCCTGCATATCCTGCCCCAAACATCAAATGCTTTACTCAGGAAATAATGGTTAGATGCCTCAAGTATTGAAGCAAGTAACTGTTCTGGCTGTCCTTCATGTCATGTTAAAGCCTTCTTCCCCCCTTTGGATTGGGGTATATAAACATATGGAAAACAAACGCTGCTGATTCAGGGTTCAGTATTCACTGAATTTCCCTCCCAATGATGCTCTGTGTTTCTGTCTCTCATATCTCTGTTCCTTTTGCTTACTAATTCTAATCCTCACGCAACGTGCAAATTTTGTCAAGGCCAGACCCTGACACTCTCTGCCTTTCCTCTTCCCAGAATTCTCTTAGCCTAGTCACCCCACCTATACTTCCTGCCTGGCTACTGGCCAATCAGAGTTTTATTAAACTAATAAGAGTGACAAATCTAGCCGGGTGGTGGTGGTGCACGCCTTTAATAACAGCACTCAGGAGGCAGAGGCAGGTGGATCTCTGTGAGTTCGAGGCCAGCCTGGTCTACAAGAGCTAGTTCCAGGAAAGGCTCCAAAGCCACAGAGAAATCCTGTCTTGAAAACAAAACAAACAAACAAAAAAGAGTGACAAATCTTTACAGTGTATAAGAGCATTATCCATTTCACTGGCTGTCCTAGAACTTGCTCTGTAGAGCAGTAGACCAGGCTGGCCTTGAACTCAGAGGTCTGCCTGCCTCTGCCTCTTGAGTGCTAGGACTTAAGGGGTGTGCCACCACAGCCCAGCTGATGACCAGAGTGCTAGAATTAAAGACCTACCCCACCCAGTTACTTTTTAAAACAAGGTCTCACTTAACCTGGAGCTCACTGATTTGGCTAGACTGGCTAGCCAGCAAGCTCCCAGGATCCTATCTCTGCCCCTCCCAGCACTAGGACTACAGGAATGCACTGGCACTCTTGGGTTTTATATATATGCTAGGGACTGAATGCAGGTCCTTGCTTTACCAATGGAGCCTGTGTGTATCTGAGTGTGGATATGCACACAGAGCTGTGGATACCCAAGGAGGCCAAGGGCATCTGGTCCCCCTGGAGCCGAAGTCACGATGGGACCAAATTCAGGTCGTCTGCATTCTTAACTACTGAACCACCTCTCTGCCTCACTTTGACTTAAAATAAAATTTAAGTTGAGTTGATTGGGATGTTTTGTTGTTTTGTTTCCTTGCTTGTTACAATACAATAGTAATAAAATAGGAGCTGAAGATATGGCTTAGCAGTTAAGAGCCCTTGTTGCTCTTGCTGAGCTTGAACTCTATACACTGAGGTTGGCCTTAAACTCTCTCCAGAGTGATAGCATTACAGGATCGCACCACCATGGTGGGCATTACTTTTTATCCGATGAACTCCCCTGCCTATACTGTTAGAATTACCACCACAATCCAGGAGTAAGTAACAGAAACCTTAAGTACATCTTGATCTGTCTCACCCCGGGGAACCTTGACCAGCACTTCAAATAAGTGGAGCTCCACACTGCCTACTTTAACCTTCTGATCCTCTTGTTTAACCCGCTAAGTAGCACACGCGAAGAGCAACACTGGGGCATCTGATATTTAAAAAGCGGAAAAGAAAGCAGAGCTCTCTGGGTCCTAGGTCTCAACGCCAAATCCAGGGCAGAAGGGGCTGAGGAGGGAGCGAAGAGTATAGAGAACTGTCTTTTCTTCCTTCCCAGGCTCCACCTGAAGTTAAAACAGCTAGTTTAGAAACTAAAACACCTCCATACACACTGTGCAACTGCTGGTAGCGCAGGCGCAAAAAAGCAGTCCTGGCTCTCATATTCGAACCGGCCTCCACACACATTGGCGGCTTCAGGACAGCGCAGTCACGCAGTTCGGAGTCCTCAGTGCCACCCTTCCTAACGAGGTCCTTAAGCCTTTCAGGAAATGCCCAGAACCCTCCCACCCCCCTTTGTAGGCATCAGGCCGGTACTCGCTCCCAGGAAGGGATAGGGCGGAGCCTAGAGAGCCGGGACCTGGCGCGGGCCGGGCGCGAGGACTAAAGAGCCGCCATGCCTCTCAGGTTCTCACCTCTTTGTCTGCCGCCTTCTCCTCAATGCCAAGCAGCGCGTACAGATCCATCTGTAAGAGCTCTTTAGTCACCGCCATGGTTCTAGCCCTGTCCGAATTGATACTACAATTCCCAGGAGTCTGAGCGCGCGCAGGAAGGGGTACCGGCTTGAAGCCGGTCAACGGCGCTAAGCCCTCTGGGAATCGGCGCAATCCAGTTTAGGTTTGACTGACTGTGGAGGAGCGCGCCGCGGAAAATGAACTACGACTCCCAGCATCCCACATTCTGCGGCCGCCCGCGCGGGGGTGAGCGGAGAGTCACAATTCCCCGCCCTGGGCGGCCGCTGCCTGGCGCTGATGGGCGTGTAGGGCTGGGCTGCAGAGGCTGAGGGTCTGAGCGGCCTGCCCTGCTGTGGTGAGGGGCTGTCCTCTGGGTCTGCAGAGACGCCATGGAGAGCAGGTGCTACGGCTGTGCTGTCAAGTTCACCCTCTTCAAGAAGGAGGCGAGTGTTCTCCTGGAGAGCTGGAGGGCCAAGGGAGGACGCGGGGCGAAGGGAAGAGCACTGGACTTGCAGGCCCAAGACCCAGTTTGACGGTTTCTTTCTAGTGGCGTGGTTTTGACGAACTAACCCAGTTAACATTTCTGTCAAGTGGGGCGAACGCCCACTCGTTTTCAGGGTTAAGATGATGGTCTGGCTCTGCGGGTAAACGCACTTGCCGCTAAGCCTGATGACCTCGGTTCGAACCCCAAGGCGGAGAGAACTCCCGCAAGTTATTATCTGATCTCCACACACGTGCATGGCACGCACATGTTAACACACACTCATAACAAAATAATGTAATTAAAGTAAAATTTCTAAGGGGCTTTGGTGAGGCGCTGGAGCTGAAAGTACCCTATAAATTATAACGTGTCAGTTTCCAAAAGCTACACTTTTTTTCCCTTCTTTACCGCCAAGTCGAGTATCTGCCTCCTGCTTCTCCCTGCCCTCCTTTCTCCATCTCAGCCTTTAAGATCCTATGACCGCTGTGGGTCCGTTACTCTCTCTCTGTTCTGAAACCTGTGCTTTGGCAGCCCGCCCTTCTCCAGGTTAGATTTCAAAGCTTCCTCTTCCCCCCAGGGTACAATGGAAAGGCCTTCTTGTTCTCAGCACACACTTACCAGGTTCTCCGTGTAAGCTTCCGGGAGATAGTGGGAAATAAATGGGATGAATTCATGGCAGGCAAGAGCATGAATTTTGGAGTCAACGTTCAAATTTCAGCTGCCCTGTCTTATGCACGGAAAGACCTACATAGAACAAGTCATGTGATTTCTCTGGCCTCTGTTAAAATAGAGATGCTAATGGTAGGCGTCAGGATCAAATATGATAATGTGTATAAATTATGACGGTTAGGTCCATGCTGTGTGCCTGGTACACACTAAGTACTCAGTAAATGAAGTTATTGTTACCACTCTATCCTGGGCCAACCCGCCCACCGTCTTGCCAGAGCAGAGAGACCATGGCATCTGCACTCTGTCTGTTTCTCTTTTGTTGACTAGCCAGTGCCCTGACTCACAGGGCTTTGTGTGTCCTTGTTCTTCACTCCGTGGTAAGAATTGAAAGTGGTAGAAAGCATGTGAGCCTTGCCTGAAATTTTATCTGATTTGAACAAGAGTCTGGGAACCAAGGGGTTGCTCTACCCTATCTCTCCCTGGACCCAGGGATCCCATTTCTCTCCCTCCCTCCAACATCTGGTCACAACTTCAGTTTCTTTCTGTGAGTGTTTAGAGAGTCCCAGAGAAGAGCCGACAGGGGCGGGTGAGAGATGGATCTTCCTGTTTCTTGTTTCTTCCAGTACGGCTGTAAGAACTGTGGCCGGGCCTTCTGTAATGGTTGTCTTAGCTTCAGTGCTCTGGTACCTCGGGCTGGCAACACTCAACAGAGAGTCTGCCAGCAATGCCACACGGTTCTGACCAGGTGAGAGATGGGCATGGGCAAGGGTTCAGACAGACATGACAGTAAGCATCTGAGCAGGCCTTGTGGCCACAGGTCTGTCTAGGAAGTATTTGGGGTAGATATCATTGATGTGGGATGATGAGCTTTTCTCAAACCAAATTTCCTCCCTAGAGGACCTTCTGACAATACCTCCAAATGGTCGCCACCTCAGAACTACAAGAAGTAAGTACTGAAAAGAGGACCAGTGGGGATGGCAAAGGACAAAGACACCAATAGCAGGACTCTCCTTCCAGTCTCCAGATCAGATGGGTGCAGGATAAAGAGAATGCCCAACTCCAGGCTCCTGGTGTCCCTCTTAGATTCTGAAAGCAGCTCATTGATCTGTTCTCAGAAAAGGCATTGGGAGCTCTTTCCCTATCAGGAATACCCTATACTTGATCAACTAGGTTGGGCGGCAGTACCACATAAATAGAGGCCACAGAAGACTGCCTCTGGAGCCCCGATTGATTTGGATGGATGCCTTCAGTCTTCCCCTTTGCCTTAAGAGTGTCTGCCTCATATCCTGCCAGGCGTGTGGCAGCCCTGGAAGCCAAGAAAAAGCCCAGCACTTTCCAGAGCCAGGGCCTGACTCAACAAGACCAAGCCATCGCTGATCGCCTAGCACGGCTCCGTCAGGAAAATAAGCCCAGTGAGTTTAAGGGAGCAAGAGACCTAAAAGGCATGGTGCAAGGGCTTGGGACTGAGCTGCCTCTGGCCCTTACAGATCCTCTGCTTGCCAATTGCAGAGTCAGTACCCTCACAAGCAGAGATAGAGGCACGGCTAGCTGCACTGAAAGATGAAGTCCAGGGTTCCATCCCTTCCACACAGGAGATGGAGAATCGGCTTGCAGTATTACAGGGCAGAGTGCCACCTTCTCACGCCGTGAGACCGGTGAGTGTTATGGCTTGGGAGAGAAGGGTTTCCTAGGGCAAGCACCCTACAGAAGCCCAGATACATGTATGGTCATGTGCTTTGCAGGAGTTAGTAAAGCCTCCCACCCCTACCTCCTGAGCCTTAGGCCTGCTCTCAAGCCAAAGAACAAGTGCCAAGCAGCAGGACTGAGTGCGGCAGCAAAGTGGATGCTCAGTCCTGTTGGGAGCTGCCAGACCTACTCACCCGTGTGGACCTTGAATCCATCCCTTTCCATGGGCTTTGAAAACTCTTCAGCATCCACCCCTGACTCAGACTTCTTCTGGACTTCTGGTGCGGCCTTCCCCATACCCCTGTTCCCCACTGAGGTTCCCTCCTCTGCACAGGCGCACCAGGCACCAGATACCAGGACCCAGGCTCAGCAGACGCAGGATCTGCTCACACAGCTGGCAGCTGAGGTGGCTATTGAAGACAACTGGGGACAAAAAGGCCCAGGTAATCTTCCACTTGGCTTCTCCAAAGTTATGCCCTGCCTCTTCTGCCTACCCTCTTGGGAGACGAGTATGAGTTAGAAAATGGTCAACACTAAAAAGCTTCTGTGCACTGAGTGCTTGCTCCAAAGGCCTCTAGAATGCAGAGATGGGGAATTCCAATCCCACCACCCTACATGACTTCCTTCACCTATCTGAATCTCTCTGCTCTGTTAACTCAAGCTGTATGTGATAAATACCTGTCTCGTGGTGGAAGCCATGAGGAATAAATGGAGTAATACAGTAAGTGCTTGGGACGCCTGGCTCATGTGGGTGCTTAGTGAGTGTTGTCTGCAGTGAAGGCACTGATAATGGGGAAGAGGCTTAAACTAAAAGAGTTACATTTCAGTTGCCTCCTACTGCCAGCCACATTTCAACCGCTGGTGCACACGTGAGCCTGCACGGACAGCATGAATGTAGGCCATGCTATGGAGTGCTCCACGCCACAGCGTGGATGGACAGTGGCGCATGGAGACTCTAGAGCAGTGTTCCCACTAGGGATGACTTTTACCTTTAGGGCACTTTTAGAATTTTTTTTTTTTTTTTTTTTTTGGTTTTTCGAGACAAGGTTTCTCTGTAGCTTTGGAGCCTATCCTGGAACTAGCTCTTGTAGACCAGGCTGGCCTCGGACTCACAGAGACCCGCCTGCCTCTGCCTCCCGAGTGCTGGGATTAAAGGCGTGCGCCACCACTGCCCGGCCACTTTTGGAATGTTTAAAGACATTTCCGTTGTCACAGTTCACAGGTACTACTGCCATCTGGTAGATGGGAGACGGATGCTGCCGGGCACCCAGTCATGCAGTTGTCAGCTTCCCACCCCCTAAGAGAAAATTGTCCCCTTAAATGTATCAAAAGAACTAAGATTGATAAACTTTTATAGACATAGTCTCAGTGGGTGCCCTCACTGATCTGACGGAGGACTGTTATCCTTATGTGTAACTGAAGAAGCAGACTTGGTAAGCTTAGGGACTTGACACACAGCCCTTAACTGGCAGGGACGAGCCTTCTAAATAAAGCTATTTTTGTTTTTGTTTGTTTCATTTTATGAGATAGGGCCTCATGTAGCCCTCGTGTAGAAGGCCTTAAAGTTGCCGTGACCATGACCTCCTGATCTTCCTGCTTCCACCTCCCGACTGCTGTCATTACAGGAGTGCACTGTTGTGGCCAGCTTGGTTTTAAAGCTCTTGCTCTGAGACTCCAGAATAAAGGTGACCTCGTCAGGGCCACATCCACTCTGATAAAATTTCTTCTTGCCCATTGTCTAAGAATGCTGCTTCCTTCAGGACCTCTCACTGTTGCTCCCAGAGAATACTAATTCCAGCCCTGAAAGACACAGACTAGCTAAACCTTAGCCTCCCATATCCTGATCCTTTAGGGCAGTGAGTCTCAAGCCATAGGCTAGCCACCTTCTGTTAACTAGGTGGGTGGAGGCTGATGCATTTGAAAAAGACATGATTAAAATTACTAGTTTTGCCAGGCATGATGGTACACACCTGTAATCCTAGGAATTGTGAGGCAGAGGCAAGTGGATCTCTGTGAGTTTGAGGTCTACAAGAGATAGTTCTAGGACAGGCTCCAAAGCCACAGAGAAACTCTGTCTCGAAAAACCAAAAAAAATATTTTGTATTTGGAAGAAATAGTAATTTTGTCTATACTATAAGCCTAGTACTGAACAAAAAAAAAATGATAACATATGGTTAAAAATTAGTTGAGAAATGGGTTCAGTGGCTTCTGGAGTGAGATCTTGGAATTTTTCTGCCTTCCTAACTGTATTACCCCTTCCAGTGACCCCCCTCCAGAATGACCTCAACAAGGGAGGTACAAGGAAGGAGCACACAAATTCCCAGGGTCAGGCCAGCTCATCCCTGCAGGAGGAGAAGAGCAGGTTGCTAGCTGAGGCAGCAGTTGAGCTACGGGAGGAGAACACCAGGCAGGAACGGATCCTGGCTCTGGCCAAAAGATTGGCTGTACTTCAGGGACAGGACCCCAGCAGAGGTAAAGGCTCCAGCCAGCCTCCTTATTCAGGTACCCTGGCCAAGACCTACTGCTGCCTCAGATTACACTTTCCCTGCCAGCACTAAAGTTGGTACTCAGGGTCTCTGTGCCAGAGGATCTGTGTCCTGTCCGGAGCCATGAGGTAGAATGGGGCAGAGCCGGGAATGAGGGCTCTGAGGCGGCCATAACGAAGCAGTGGGACCTTCAGTGCCTCCCTACTGCCCTCTACTCTCATGGATGACGGCCCAGCTTTGCAGGGCTAGGATAGGGAGGCACGGGAGCTTGATTCTCAGCTCCGAAATAGGTGCCCCCAGGGAACCAACAATTCTAGAAGACAAGAGGGCAGCCATCTGGTGAAATATCTCACCTCCCTCCGTCCTCTGTCCCTGCCCCCTCATTCAAGTGAGCCTCCAGGACTATCGCCTGCCAGACAGTGATGAGGAGGAGGATGAAGAGACAGCCATCCAGAGACTCCTGCAGCAGGTAGCCTTGTTACCCACCCATCACCCTTGTTCTGCCTCTGCCTCATTGTTGCCCCAGCTGTCTGCTCTCACTCCCTGGCCTCTAGGGCCACATGAGTGGTTGTTCCACAGCTCCAATTTTAGTTGGGATCCATTTCCTACCTCAAGAAACCAGGAAGATATAGCAGGAGGTAAAGGGTGAAGCTGAGAAGTTAGGCCACAGAGAACGCTGGGAGGGGACCTGGGCCTAGAGCAGGAAGTAGTTCTCTTCCTTCCTGTCCACAGCTCACTGAAGAAGCTGCCCTGGATGAGGCAAGTGGCTTTAACATCCCTGTGGAACCAGCTCCCCGACCCCAGGCCCAACCCTGCAGGGCAAAGACTGAGGTGAGGAAACCCCTACACAGGCATCCCCAGCTTGCCACACATAGCCTTGCACCTGGCTCACTGCTCCAGCTGTACCTAACTTCCCCCATTCCTCTCTTCCTGAAGACCCAGGCTCTGCTTCCTGGGCCCCAGGGTGAGGAGGAGGAGCTCCCCTGGTGCTGCATCTGCAATGAGGATGCCACCCTGCGCTGTGCTGGCTGCGATGGAGACCTCTACTGTGCCCGGTGCTTCCGGTGGGTGTGGCTAGAATGTTCTGGGGGGTAGACTGATCTTGGCTTGAGGGCTGCCAAGATCTCTGCCATTCATCCTTTGCTCCCCAGGGAGGGTCACGATAACTTTGATCTTAAAGAGCATCAGACTTCTACGTACCACCCCCGAGCTCCTGGCCAAGAACACTAAGAAAAAACCTGATGCCCTCCTGAGGTGGCAGTGCTACAGGCAGCCAGCAGGCTGGGACGGGCCAGCCAGTGGGATAGCAGATCCAACTCTACTGATGGTAAACACACTGTGTTTTGAGCTTCACAGTCCCTGTAAGGAAGAAAGAGTCCATTGAAGAGAATGAGTCTTAGAGGAGCCAGAGGAAAGGAGGAATAAGGGTCTTCCAAGAGACTGACATGAAATCGAGAGGCAGATGGGGAAGACCACGCTGAACCTAAGGATGAGCCCTGAAACCTGGTTTCAGGGCCCAGCCCTGGCCTGTAGTGAATCTAATAAAATATGAGTCATTGACCCCAGAATTTTTTGTCTGTACTGGGGATTGTATCCAGGGGCTTGTACATACTGGACAAAGACTCTACCACTGGTAGAGTCTACTACATCCTTAGCCCTAGACTCTTTTTATTTGTGAGTTTGTTTCTGGCAGTACTGGGGATTGAACCTACACCTCATACATGCTACATGTGTGCTCTACCACTGACCTATACCTCCAGGCGCCCAACACCATCTATATCCAGAACCCTGTGGCCCCTGAGCCTGAGGCCTGTGAGAGGTGCTAAGAACACAGTAGGGTAGAAGCAGACTCCTATGGAATTCACAAAAAGGTTCCACTATGCTGTAAGCTCCCAGCAAGGACAGTCCCACCATGAGTCCTGGTGGTCTCATACCAAGTAAGTATGAATATTCATCTTAGTGAATTGTGCCTTCTGTTTAGGACGGTTCAACTTAGCCATAAGATCCCTTCCATGTTGGATATCTGTCCCTCTAGTACTTTAACAGTGAATGTAGGAACACTGCATACACACCCTGCTTCCTGCTTCACTCACAGAAGACCGACCTCCTGGCTCCTGTCCCATCTTGTCTACCTCAAAGATCCAATATCTGTCTTCCAACAACTTGGTACTGTTGGAACTGGCACTCCCTTCCACTCTACATATCCTCTTCTTTTTTCCTTTTCCTCAATTCACCAAGGGCAGAGACTGATATGGGTGATCAGTCCAAGATTAGAGTACCATCTAGAGATCCCTGCTACACTGAGTGGAGGAGGGATCAACCTGTTGCCTCCTTGGTGAAATTCAAAACTTATCTTTACCAGTTGGGCCCCTCTTGTTGGTGATGCCAGTGTGCTGTGTGCTTTAGCCACATAGCCTCTAGGCCTCACTACTCCAGCCTCTTCAAAGCCAGGCTGTGATCGCCATCTTTGATTCCCAACACCTATTGGCTGGGACTGGGGATGAGGATGATGGATGGATGATGTGGGCAGAGCCAAGGGACTTAGGATGTGGTTCTTCCAAGATACCACTTCCCCTCACCCATTCCCCAGCATAGATACACACCACACTCCACACACTTAGCTGGTTTCCTAAAGTTTTTATCCTGGCTGCCAAGAAAAGCATTAGGCCACAGCCACAACTGACTCCCAGAGAGCCCAGCAGAGAGAGCCCAGCTGTGTCTGCACACACACTTGGGCTATACAAGTGTCTCTCCTTGTCTTCGGCATCCTTGTCTTTAGTAAAGACCTTTCAGCCAGTATCCAGATCAGGGCTGAGGCTGCAGAATATGCTCTCTCCAGTATTATTTCGAAGGCCTGCTGAGTCTCCGAAGTGTCTTGAGTTGACTGAGCAGCTCAGAGATAAAAGGCTGTGGTAGAAAGAGCAATGAGGTCAAACAAGAAGTCACAGTCATCACGCTGCCCTCCCTAATCTGTCTTTGAATGCACCCCCAGAGCAAGGAAAGGGAAGAATTATCGAGGGCCAAGCTTCCCTTTCAGATGCTCCCCTTTATTCATCCTAGCCTCCCCATTCGGCCTCCTCCCACTGTGGAAACAGAATATGCCTTACCTCTGTGTCACAGGGGCAGTCTTGGAGAATGGCCTGGGTGAAAGAGAGCAAGGTGAACTGAGACATATGACTCCCCACAAGTGCCTATCAGTCTCCAAGACCCCTCCCCTGTAACTTGGTTCTTTGTAGCTGGCAGTTAGCTCGGTTGGTTAGTACTCAGGACAACCAGGGAAACAGGCCCTAAGCCTCCAGCCCAACTTCAGTCCCCAGTTTCCATCCTACCTCCAACTGAGTCCTCTGCTCCTCTGCGGACAGTTCCATGAGAGCTTCCAGATCAACTTCAGGCTCTGGAGGAGCTTCTTGACCCTAGTTGAGAGTAACAGAGATTTGACCCCCTGGTGCAAGAGTGACAGTTCCTGCCAAGGACTCACCCAGCTCTGCCTTCAACTGCTCATCTTCCATATTGATCCCCCTCCTCAGCTTACTCAGAATGCCCATTGGTTATTCTATCCAATAAGCATTTACTAAACAGCTACTATGTTCTACGTGAACGTGTTAAGAGTTACTCAGGAAGAGGGTCTTCACCCGGGCCTGTGACGTCAGAACTAGGTGGAGGAAAGCGGATCATGAGTTCCAGAGCAACCTAGACTTAAGAGTGAGACCTTGTCTCAGGAAAGAGATGGCTCCCAGGAGATGGCCCAACTTAGACTTCAGGGTGAGTCCTTGTCTCAGGAGGGGCTGGCTCTGGGGAAATAGCTCAGCAGGTAAGAGCACTAGCTGCTCTCCCAGAGAATTTGAATTAGATTTTCAGCACCCACATGGAGGCTGCAACTATCTGCAACTCCAGTCCTAGGGTTTCCTGCACCTTTTCCTGTAGTCCCTTGAATACCAGGCATTTGGAGAACAAATATACATGCAGGCTAAATACCTATACACATAAAATAATAAGATACTTTTTGAGTGTGGTGGTGCACACTTTTAATTCCAGCACTCGGGAGACAAAGGCAAGTGGATCTCTGTGAGTTCGAGGCCAGCCAGCCTGGTCTTCACAAGAGTTCTGTGACAGCCAGGGTTATGTAGAAAGACCAGTCTCAAAAAAAAGCGCCAA
Source organism: Ondatra zibethicus (assembly GCA_004026605.1). Lineage (NCBI taxonomy): Eukaryota > Metazoa > Chordata > Mammalia > Rodentia > Cricetidae > Ondatra > Ondatra zibethicus. Next base: position 15,227 of record PVIU01013021.1, on the reverse strand, counting down.
GCAATGTGGCACACACCTTTAATCCCTGCACTTGGGAGACAGAGGCAGGTGGATCTCTGTGAGTTTGATGCCAGCCTGATCTACAGAGCGAGTTTCAGAACAGCCAGAGCTACACAGAGAAACCCTGTCTCTAAAAATAAACAAACAAAACAAAACAAAAAACTTCTTTAAAAGCCCCAAAATAGGACGATGGGAGCTTAGGAGCTGGGCATGGTGGTGCATGCCTGTAATCCCAGCATCTGGGAGGTAGAGACAAGAGGATCAAGAGTTCAAGACAACCCTTGGCTAGATGGCAACTTCAATGGCAGTTTAGGCATTGAATAAGACCCCATCTAAAGGGTAGGGGGAGAGCTAGAGAGATGGCTAAAAGCACTGGCTGCTCTTCCACAGGATCCAGGTTCGATTCTCAGGACTTGTGTAGTGGAAGCAGAGAACCAGCTCCCACAAGTTGTCCTAAGAACTCTTCTATATGTGAGCCACAAATGTGTGGATACATACAAATAAATAAATGTTATTAACAATTAAAATGGGCATGGGGCATGGCAGTGAGTGCTTGTAATCCCAGCCCTGGGAAGGTAGAGACAGGTGATCTGTGGGACTTGCTGCTAGCCAGCCTAGCCCACTAGTGAGTTTCAGGCCGATGAAAGACCCTGTAGTCTTTAATCCCAGGACTCAGAAGGTAGAGACAAACAGATCCCTAAGAGTTGATCTACACAGCTAGTTCCACACCAACTAAGGCTGTATAGTGAGAACCCGTCTCATAAAACATCAAATGGAGTCCTTCTAGATAGCTCAAGATGATCCTCAATTGCTATCCTTCTGCCTCAGCCTCCTGAGTACTGGGAATATAGGTGTGTGCCACCATACCCAGCTGAGTATTTTATAATCATCGTTTAAAAAAGTGGGGGGGGGCAAGACATAGATGGGTCAGAGGACAGCTTGCGGGCTTGGGTTCCCGGGCCCAAGCTCAGGCAGCCAGTCTTGCACAGCAAACACCTTTACTGCTGAACCGCCTCGCCAGCCCCCATCTGTACTTTTCTTTAGTGGTTTCCAAGTTTCTGTTCTCCAGTTTGACTGCTTAATCATTTGGAATCTGCCTTTCTAGAAGCATGTGTCTAGCCGTTGCTGTGAACTTGGCACTATGAACTTGGGAACCTCAGTGAACAAAGACCTTGACTTAACACAGCCTCTATATTATTGGCAGTTAGTGAGTCACAGCATAAACAGATATGGAGCCAGACCAGTTGGCACACCGGTGTAATCCTAGTAAAGCTGAGACAGGGGGCTGCTGTGAGTATGAAGTCACCTTGGATTATATACACAGTACAAGACCCACCAGGGCTACATAGCAGGAGCATGTCTCAAAACACAAGGAAAACTGGTAACAACAGCAGCAACAAAGCTGGATACAATAGCAATTATATAATTTGTTTAAATTATATTAAATAAAATACATTAAAATGATAGCAATTAAATTACATAATTTGTTTAAAGGCAAATGTTATTTGGGGAACTTCTTGGGTGATGGAAATATTTCTTACCTTGGTGATGTAACATTTTATAAAGGGAAAAATACACCCTCTATTGGTTTGTTGTTGTTGTTTTGTTTTGCTTTAGTTTGGTTTGGTATGGTTTGGAGCTTGTCCTGGAACTCTTTTTGTAGAGCAGGCTGGCCTCGAACTCACAGAGATCTGCCTGCCTCTGCCTCCCAAGTGCTGGGATTAAAGGTGTGCACCACCCCCTGGCACACCCTCTGTATTTTTATGCACACTGCAAAAGGGCAATTTTTCTCTATGTCAGTTTATATTCAATAAAACTGACTTTGTAAATTACAAATAAAACAGATCAAATGAAGTAGCAAAAAGGAAAAGAAACCTTATCTACCTTCTTACTCCTCTCACTAACAGGTAACACTGTTAACACTTGAAGACTTCTGCACTTTTTAAAAGCAATATTTCTTGAGTTCTCCCTTCCCCCTAAGTTCTAGACGCCCTTCACTTCTGCCATCTATAACTCGTCTCTTTCAGTACTCACACACTTTATAGCTGCTTATTAAAGGCACACTGTGTATCAAAGGCGACAATGAGTCTTAGGGCTGTAACAGCAAGACAGACAGACAGTACGATCCTGCCCTTGAAAAGCCAAAGACAAGTGAAAGAGCAGTTACAAGATGGTAACAGACAGATGCCTAGAAGAGAGACCACAGGAGTACATGGAACAGAGAGCTCACCAAGCCAGGGGCCAGGGAGAGTCCTGGAAGAAGCAGCCTCTGCAATCTGGAGAGTAAAAATTAATGAGATATCGGGTAGTTCAGCCTGGAGTGCTTGCCTAGCATGCACAAAGTCCTGGCTCAGTCCCCAGGACCAGCATAAACCCAGGACACTGGTAATCCCAGCACCTGGGAGGTAGATGGAAGGTCAGCCTTGGCTACTAAGCCTGAAATGAGACTGTGTCTCCAAAACAAACAAGCAGACAAACAAACTTAACCAAATCCTTATGCTCATTGTCTTGGGGGGTGTGGGGAGAACAGGACTAGGTGATTCTCATAATGTAGGTAACTAGGTAGGAAATTGCACAAAATGTACAAACAAAAGTCAGAGGTCATGGCACACACCTGTAGTCTCAGCAATTGGGAAGCTAAGGCAGAAGATTTGCTAGAAGCTTTAAGCTAGCCTGGGCTACATAGCAGGTAAAGGCCAGCAAGGGTTACACAGCAAAATTCTCCTTAAAAAATAAAAACAAGCCGGGCAGTGCTGGCGCACGCCTTTAATCCCAGCACTCGGGAGGCAGAGGCAGGCAGATCTCTGTGAGTTCGAGGCCAGTCTGGTCTACAGTTCGAGTTTCAGGACAGGCTCCAAAGCTACAGAGAAACCCTGTCTCAAAAAAGAGAGAGAGAGAGAGAGAGAGAGAAAGAGAGACCCTGTCTCAAACATACAAGGTGTAGACAGGGCTGGGAAGATGGCTCAGTGGTTAGGAGCATCAACTGTTCTAGCAGAGGACTTCCACATCAGGCAGCTCACAAACTCCCGTAGCCCCAGATTTGGGGGATCTGACATTCTCTCAGCATCTTTGGAGAGGCATGTGGTTCATATATATAAATGAAGGTAAAACAATCCTACACATAAAATAAAAATGAATTTTTTAGATGTATTCATTTTATTTTATGTGTATAAGTGTTTTGCCTGCATGTTTGTGTAGACCACAGTGTCTAGGGAAGTCAGAAAGTGTGTCACATCCCCCGGAACTGGAGTTATGGATGGTTGTAAGCCACCAGGTGAGTGCTGGGAACTGAACCTGGGTCCTCTGCAAGAGCAACAAGTGCTCCTAAACTCTGAGACTTCTCTCTCCTCTCAAAAAAATTAAAAAAGAGTAGACATCTCCTAAGGAGTGACACCTGAAGTTGACTTATAGCCTGCACACACACACACACACACACACACACACACACACACACACACAATAATAGGGCTTCTGTTGCCATGAAAAGACACCATGACCATGGCAACTCTTAAAAAAGAAAAACATTTGGGCTGGAGAGATGGCTCAGTGGTTAAGAGCACCAGCTGCTCTTCCAGAGGTCCTGAGTTTAATTCCCAGCAACCACATGGTGGCTCACAACCATCTGTAATGAGATCTGGCACCCTCTTCTGTTGTGCGGGCATACATGGAGGCAGAATGTTGTATATATAATAAATAAACATCTTTTTTTAATTTAATTTTTTCATGATATTTATTGAGCTCTACATTTTTCTCTGTTCCCCTCCTTGCCCCTCCCCTCCCTCCTTCAACCCTCCCCCAAGATCCCCATACTCCCAATTTACTTAGGAGATCTTGTCTTTTTATACTTTCTACTTCCCATGTAGATTAGATCTATGTAAGTCTCTCTTAGTGTCCATATTGTTGTCTAGGTTCTCTGGGATTGTGGTTTGTAGGCTGGCTTTCTTTGCTTTATGTTTAAAACCACCTATGAGTGAGTACATGTGATAATTGTCTTTCTGTGTCTGGGTTACCTCACTCAAAATAATGCTTTCTAGTTCCATCCATTTTCCTACAAAATTCAAGCTGTCGTTATTTTTTTCTGCTGTGTAGTACTCCATTGTGTAAATGTACCACATTTTTTTTTATCCATTCTTCGATCGAGGGGCATTTAAAAAAAAAAGAAAAACATTTAATTGAGGTGCTGGCTTAGAGTTCAAAAAGGTTCAGTCCATTATCATCATGGCGGCATGCAGGCAGACGTGGTGATAATGCCAGGAGCATCAAATCCTCCAGAGCTAGAGTTTCAGGCAGTTCTGAGCTGCCCAATGTGGACTCTTGGGATTGAGCTTGTCTCTTCTACAAGAGCGCTGTGTGCTCTTAACCCCTGAGCCATTGCCTCCACTCAAGTAGCTGCACTGGGCGGGCGGTGGTGGCGCACGCCTTTAATCCCAGCACTCAGGAGGCAGAGGCAGGTGGATCTCTGTGAGTTCTACAGAGCTAGTTCCAGGACAGGCTCCAAAGCCACAGAGAAACCCTGTCTCGAAAAAACAAAAAAAAAAAATCTTTGTTCGTGGTTCAGTTTGATCTATCTAATACTTGTTTCTAAACTTTGTTGGGATCAGTCCAAAGTTGCCTTTAATCCAGAGAATCATTGGCCCTCCCAGTGTAGAATGACCTTCCTGTATGATCAACAGTGACTGTTCAACTCATTGCTCAGACTTGATTTATGTCCAGTCCTAGTAAGGTCTGAGAATCCTCAACCTCTGTGCCTTCAGTTCCTCACAGCTGGTCCTTAGTGCTCAGCAGAAACAGTGAACTCTAGGCCAAGCAAGGTTATATAGTAAGACCTTGTCGCAAAACACCAAAAATAAAATAAGAGACAAGTGGAGCCTCTAAAAGAGATAATATTTTAAGTAAAGACTTTACTAGATGGATTTAACCCCACATTTAATTATTAAAAAAAAAAGTTAGAGAAGACAGCCCAGGAGGTGGATACTGAGTGGAATGCAGAACACAGCTTTGGTCTGCTGACTATCAATCAGCCTAAGTTTGTGTATCAGAACCTCAGAGAGCAGGGGAAGAGCCAGGGCAAGGTATGCCTATAATTCTAGCTACTCTGAAGTCTGAAGTTCAGGGCTAGTTTAGGCCACACAGTAAGACCCTTTCTCAAAACTAAGTAAATAACTATAACTATATAGAAGTTTGGAGCTGTTGAGATGGCTCAGTGGGTGAAGGCACTTGCTGCACAAGCCTGACAGCCCTAACTTGATCCCTGGAAAGCACATAAAAATGGAAGGAGAGAGCAAACTCCACACACACTGCGGCATGAATACCCACATGTATCCATCATGTGTGCACACACATACACATTTTTTAATTATTATTATATTGTTTTTTTTCAAGACAGAGTTTCTCTGTAACCACCTGGCTGTCCTGAAACTCACTCTGTAGACCAGGCTGGCCTTAGATTCACAGAAGTTCACCTGCCTCTACCTCCCAAGTGCTGGGATTATGGGTGTGAGCCACCATGTCCAGCCATAATTTTTTAAAGAGTTTAGAAATTTGCTTCTATAAAAAGACTTCTGACTCCATTACTATATCATTATGTATTCAATATATGTTGAACATGGCTTACCCTATGGTAAAATGATGATAATAAAGGATTGTATCAGAGCCCCAACATTTTTTCCTTCAAGTCCCCTCATCCCTAATGCCAGGGCCTTGTACATGCTAAACATATGCTCTACCACTGAGCTCCACCCTCAGCCCCTCACATACGTTTTGAATTACCAGAGAAGAACAACCCTACTGAGATGAACAAGTGTGGTAAGCCTGTGACACTGTTGCATGTGGTGGCTTCTTGCCAGCCGTTGCCTGATGTGAACCCCTTTCTCACTTTCATTCCACAAGCAGACCATGGAGACTGGCAATGGAGGACAACCCGAATGAGCTAACAATGTCGGACACATTGAAAATACCTGTTGTTTTGTTTTGAGACAGGTTCTCACTATGTAGACCAGGCTGGCCTCAAACTCATAGAAATCTTCCTGCTTGTACCTCTTGGGTGCTGGGATTAAAGGTGTGCACTACCATGTCCAGCTGGCAACTTTCTTTTTTTTTGTTTTTGTTTTTTCGAGACAGGGTTTCTCTGTAGCTTTGGAGCCTGTCCTGGAACTAGCTCTTGTAGACCAGGCTGGACTCCACTCACAGAGATCTGCCTGCCTCTGCCTCCCGAGTGCTGGGATTAAAGGCGTGCGCCGCCACCACCCGGCTAATTCAGCTGGCAACTTTCTAAAAAATTATTATCATCAACCATCATCATCAATTATCATCATCATCATGTGTATGATGGGAGTACATGTGCCAAGGTCAGAGGACAACTTTGTGGAGTTGGTTTTCTCTTTCCACCTTTACTTGGGTGCAAGGGATCAAACTTAGGTCATCAGGCTTATGTGGTGGCTCCTTTGCCACCTCAGTGAGTCCTACAACACTCTCAGTGTACTTATGTATTTGGTGGTACTCAGGATTGATGTGAGACCCAAGTTCTCACACATGGTGAGCAAGTGCCCTGCCTACACTGAGCTATAGCCCCAGATCTTTTGTGTATTTTTTACTTCAACATAGGGTCTCACTAAGTTCCCCAGCTAGCGTTGAACCTGCAATACTTCTGCCCCAGTCTACTCAGTAGCCGAGATTATAGGCCTGTGCTACCAGGTTTGGCAAACACACTTTTTAAAAAGTTAAAAATGTAATAGAATGCCAGGCAGTGGTGGTGCACGCCTGTAATCCCATCTCTTGAGAGGCAGAGGCAGTTGGAGCTCTGTGAAATCAATGCCAGCCTGGTCTACAGAGCAAGTTCCAGGACAGCCAACGATACACACAGAGAAACCTGTCTCAAAAAAGTAAAAAATATAATAGATTGTTGCTTTAAAATGTCACCATCCCAACAGGAATGTGTTCCAGCTGTCACCAGGAAAATCCAGTATCGTGGAAGCTGCAGGAAGGAAATATTTCACTCTTGGTCAGTGGTGTCCCCTGCTGATATGCACATTAGATTTAAACCTAATGCAGTGGATAGCAACCTGAGTCAGGGGACTGAGTGGTTGGAAGTAGGAAAAGTCAGGACAAGTAGTAACTTTAAGGGCCTGATGTGAAGTAAAAACCTAGGGGATAGAAACAGTGGATGGAGCCGGTTGTTAAACAAGGGTCTCCTTCACATACAGCTAATTAAGTCCCTGCCTAGAAGTCAAATCCTCAGGTGACTTCTGGAGAACAGAAGCTTCAAGGGCCCTCAGATTGTGTGTATCCCCAGATTTCATTCCCCACAGACCCCAGGCCAAGCTACACACCTAGGGGGACACTGGTCCTCTGAGGAAGGAAGGTTGAGTGTCATTAAACTAAACAAATCGCAAAGCCCTGTAACCATTCCCAACAGTGCCGCAGGGCAAGGTGGGCAGGTTAGAGCCGTGGAGGCGGAGGTCACTGTGAAGGTTGACCCGAAGCTGAGTAAGCTCAGAGTTACCTTGACCTCTACCTAAGATGCCCAGCCACCTGGAACTTCCCAGGCGCTTAGCTGCTTCCTGCGGGCACCTTTGGACAATTGCCATGGAAACTATAAGCCAGCCGTTTTATGCCAGTCACTGCCTGGGAGCGGTCCTCTCAAGGTCCTTGTTTGCCAGCATTGCGGGCACATTAATATACACCCTTCCCACCTCCGTCTTCACCTTGTAAAACGAGGCTCTTCAGCTGCTACTTTTCTCTGTTGCCTGGTAGGACTCGCCCTGAGGTGTCTGAAATAGGAGACTTTTCATGCAAGTGCCCAAGAAACACTTTGAAACAGAAACTAAGCCAGAGGGGAGGAGCTGGAAGTAGTGAAGTGGGGTGGAGGGGGTGCCCTGCAAAACAACAGATGGGGGCCAAGAAAGTCTACCTCTCTAGCTCCCCACTCAGGGGCATCTCTCTACCCTCTACAGCTAGGCTAAGGATGCTTCAGCAGACAAGAGCAACACGTGTACTGAACGGACACAGGACACAGTAAGCTGCAAGACTGACCAGGCTCCTCCTGCCATCCTTTCCTATTCCCGTAGCAGGACAGCCTCCTCACTGGCAAGAATCACAGGGCCTGACGCAGGACCCAAAGAAGGAAAGACAGGAGCGGGGTAAGGAGGGAGGGAGGGAGGGAGGGAGGGAGAGAGGAATAAAGGAGACAGACAGGCTAACAAACACTCTTGTGAACAATGAGAACTCCCAGTCCTGTGGGTTAGTCTCCTGGAAGCAACCATGGGGCCCTATAAACTGCCCAATGCATGCACCTGCTTTAGTAGATTTCAGTTCTCACTGGCTGTTCAAATAAGTGCCAAAACTCTCCAGCTAGGGGTCACACTATACTCCTAGTCCCATGGCTTCCTAGCTGTATGACTTTGAACAAGTCACTTATATATCCCAGGTGGCTTCAAATTCACTAGGTCACTGAGGATACCTGTGAACTTTAGACCCTCTAGCTTCTACCTCCCATAGGAATGTGCCACCATGAACCATGAGCGCAGTGCTGGGGGGGTCAAAGCCAGGACTTCATGGACACACTCTACCAGCTGAGCTCTCCAGCCCTGAGTCTCCACTCTCTCAGGTGTAAGACAGCACCTGCCTGATGGAGCTGTGGGGAGGGTTAAATCAAATAATGCATGCTCGGACTTGCATTGAGGCTAAGGTGCCGTTAAGAGGTCAAAATGTTATCCTTTTTTTTTTTTTTTTTTTTTTTTTTTTTTTTGGTTTTTCGAGACAGGGTTTTTCTGTAGCTTTGGAGCCTGTCCTGGAACTAGCTCTTGTAGACCAGGCTGGACTCGAACTCACAGAGATCCTCCTGCCTCTGCCTCCCAAGTGCTGGGATTAAAGGCGTGCACCACCACCGCCCAGCCAAAATGTTATCCTTGATGAATCAACTGGGAACAGAGTTGATGAAGGTGCCTCTCCCGTGACCCATCCATTCCCTGGCTGAGGCTGAAGAAAGGCAGTCAGAGGCACACGCAAAGCCAGCTGGGGTCACGGTATCGGTGCTCTTCCTTGCCTGTTCTGTCTAGTTCTGCACTGCCCATTCTGAGAGAGTGGAACTGGCCCACATCTGTGCCGCCAATCCGGTACATGAGTCAGCACTTTAACCGTATCTATGGGACTTGGGACCCACATTTTAAATTTTATTTCATCTTAATCCATTTGCAGCTAATAGCCACAGTACTGATAGGGACAGTACTGGACAATGTGGCTCTCTGCACGGATGTACACTGAAGAGACATCAAAACAAAGTCTGGCCAAGCATTTACTGTTCACCTGTCATTTGAATCTCAGAAAATCAGGCATGGAGAGCCCCCTTGTATAGCTCAGAAACGAAGCCCAGGTAATGTTAAAAGACCTTTTCCATAGCACACAGGGGTTAAAGACATAGTCAAGACTTTCCTTCCATCTGAAGAAGGAGCATGCTCCACGACAACATCACACATCATCCCTCCAGCTCCCCTGGATGTCTCCAAGCAAGCCCTCTGAATATCGGGACCTGGCCTGGGTCCATAGTTTCCAGCAGCCTCCCTCAAGCGACCCACCTGGAAGAGTTCCTGGAGCTGAGCATCTACCCACTGCTCCATCTCCAGCCAGCGCTGCAGCTGGCCCCGGTCATACTTCACCGTTAGCCGGCTGGGCCTCCGGGACCTGGGCAACTTAGAAATGTCCAAGTGAGTCTTTGATTCTGAGTCTGTGGATGAGGCCCTCCTTCTCTTCTCAGAAGCCCAGTGGACCTTCTTGTCGGGGTTGTCGGTGTCCGGCTTGGGAGATGTACAGGAAGTAGGACTTGAAGACAGCATGGACAGATCGGACTGGGCCAGGAGCTGGGGGAAACTGCCGGTCTAGGCAAGAGCATGGAGGAAAATGAGGGACACAGAGAGTATGGAGGGAGAGTCCCACAAGGAAGAAAGGAGGTAGGAAGAGGGCCGAGACGCTTGGGAGGGGCAGGGGTCAAAGATCAATAGGCCTTTGTTTAGAGCTGGAAATGAGTCTCCTGGCTTCTCTCTGCCAGCCAGTGGCATTCAGAGCCATACCCCCTCCCTTCGGCAGCTGCTGGGGCGCACAGAAACATAAACCTCAGACAAGCAAAGGTCAACAGGCTGCCAGGCCTTGAGAAGAGGAAGGAAGGAGCCTGTAAGTCCTGAGTGGGTGGGAGGCTCCCACCTTTCTCCCATAGATAGCTCTAGAAATGTGACTAAAGTCACTCACCTGAATTCTCTCAGCATCCCATCTTCTTGGAACTAAATGGCCCACTGCAGGCCCAAGCAGCTGTGGAGATGGCCCACTGTGGGTCCGAGCAGCTGTGGCCAGACAGTTCTGGTTCCTGCAGAAGGATTCCTAACCAGAGTGAGGCACCACCCAGGGCAATGTCAGCCAGTGGACAGAGTTGGCAGATAGCTACCTCTGACCCTGTGGGGCCCATGGCTCTGTGGATCCCTTGCCCTGGGTCTGGGTGTGTCTGAATTTTATCTGCTATCGGCCCTGTTATTGTGATTGTTAAGGCGAATTTATGCAGACTGGCCTATATTAAACGTTATCATTGATGAGCCATGATTATTGTCATGTGTCCCCGCCCGATTCAGCTTCTTCCTGATACAAGAAATCTGCAGACCTAACTTCACACAGGAGTCAAGACTCAGATTTGTAAACAAGCTTGCCGTCTTTAAGGAGAATGTTTTCATTTATTCAGTCCTTTATTTAAAAAAAAATTAAATAACTTAAAGTTATAGAAAACTGAAGGTTTTGTGGTTTGTTTTGTTTTTCTTTTTAATGAAGAGCTCAAAAAGACAAATAAATGAAAAAAAAAAAAGGTTTTCTCCCTTCTCCATATGTAACTACCAACTCCTAACATCATTTTTGGCTTTAGTTCTCTTGAAATAATGATTGTCCTTTTATGTTGTTCATGTGTCTGTGTCTGAGTGTGTGTGTGTGTGTGAGTGTGTGTGTGTGTGTGTGAGTGTGTGTCTGAGTGTGTGTGTGTCTGTGTCTGAGTGTGTGTATCTGTGTCTGAGTGTGTGTGTGTGAGTGTGTGTGTGTGTGTGTCTGAGTGTGCTGAGGGTAGAACCAAGGCCTAACATGTACAGGGCAAGCACTCTACCAATGATCAATAACTGATTAAATCTTGAGTCTTATACATGCTAATTAAAAAAATAAATATTTCTCCTGAAACTGAAAAGCTTCTGTAAAGCAAAGGACACGGTCAACAAGACAAAACGACAGCCTACAGAATGGGAAAAGCCCACATCAGACAGAGGTCTTATCCCCAAAATATACAAGGAACTCAAGAAATTGGACACCAAGAGAACACATAATCCAATAAAAAAATGGAGCACTGACCTAAACAGAGAACTCTCAACAGAGGAATCTAAAATGGCTGAAAGACACTTAAGGAAATGTTCAACATCCTTAGTCATCAGAGAAATGCAAATCAAAACAACTCTGAGATTCCATCTTACACCTGTAAGAATGGCCTAGATCAAAAACACTGATGACAACTTATGCTGGAGAGGTTGTGGGGAAAAGGGAACACTTCTGCACTGCTGGTGGGAATGCAAGCTGGTATAACCCCTATGGATGTCAGTGTGGCGATTTCTCAGAAAATAAGGAAACAACCTTCCTCAAGACCCAATAAGCCGGGCAGTGATGGCGCATGCCTTTAATCCCAGCACTAGGGAGGCAGAGGCAGGCAGATCTCTGTGAGTTTGAGACCAGCCTGGTATACAGAGCTAGTTCCAGGACAGGCTCCAAAGCCACAGAGAAACCCTGTCTCAAAAACAAAAAAAAAAAAAAAGACCCAATAATAACACTTTTAGGTATATATCCAAAGGATGCTCAATCATGCCACACGGACATGTGCTCAACTATGTTCATAGCAGCCTTGTTTGTCATAGCCAGAACCTAGAAACAACCTAAATGCCCCTCGATCAAAGAATGGATAAAAAAAAAAGTGGTACATTTACACAATGGAGTACTACACAGCAGAAAAAATAATGACAGCTTGAATTTTGTAGGAAAATGGATGGAACTAGAAAGCATTATTTTGAGTGAGGTAACCCAGAAACAGAAAGACAATTATCACATGTACTCACTCATAGGTGGTTTTAAACATAACGCAAAGAAAGCCAGCCTACAAACCACAATCCCAGAGAACCTAGAGAGTTCTTAGTGTCTTAGGACACTAAGAGAGACTTACATAGATCTAATCTACATGGGAAGTAAAAAGTATAAAAAGACAAGATCTCCTGAGTAAATTGGAAACATGGGGACCTTGGGGGAGATTAAAGGGGGGAGGGGAGAGGCAGGGAGGTGCGCAGAGAAAAATGTAGAGCTCAGTAAATATCAATAAAAAAAAGACCCCTCAACGGAGTAACTGCTGAGCAAGTGAGCCAGAGCCAGAGACTGCTGAGGGTCCGTAGGTGAATCCAGGACCTTCAAGGGAGTGGACCTAGCCCCACACCCTGGTGGGTCTGGGCGAGAGCCTAGGACCTCCCAGGACCTATGCCGGAGCCAGGACCTCTGTCAGCCTGGGCGTGAGTAAACCTCGGTCCTCCGAGGGAATAGACAGGAACCAGAGATCTCCGCAGGACCAGGTGCAAGTCTGGGACCTCAGAGACAGTAGGCCTGAGCCAGGTCCTCTGTGGGTTCAGGCATTGGTTTGGGACATCAAAGGGAATAGGCAGGAACCTGGAACTGCTGAGGGTCCTAGCACAAGTCTGAGACCTCTGAGGAAGTAAGCAGGTCCTCTGCAGGTTCAAGCATACCCGAGCCTAGAACCTCCCAGGCAGTAGACCAGAGCCAGAAACCTTTCCAGGTCCAACTCCAACCCAGGGACTTCTGCAGGAGGGAATCCAGACTAGGATTTACAGATACAGGTCAAAGCCGGTAACCTAAGCCAAAACTTCCCTGAGGCAAGGAACTCCACCTTGGGCAACAAATTCCACAGGAGAGGAATTGAACAAGACTCCTAGGTCTAGGTCAGAGAGAGCCTGAGGTAACAAGCTCCACTGGGAGCAGAAGCCAGGAGCAAATCCAGCCCTGGGAGCCAACCCAGTCCTGAGACACTGGCAGACCAGGATTGAGCCAATGACCTGACTCAGAGTTTGTGACCTCCACCGGAACCAGAGTGGAACTGAACCAGTTACCTAAGACACAGAGAGAACAAGCTCCACTAGGAGCAGAAGCCAGGAGCAAACCCAGTCCTGGGACACGAGCGGATCAGGATTGAACCAGCGACCAGATCCAGAGTCAGCAATCGCCACCAAAACAGGTCTAACTCCAAGCCAGGGACTTCTGCAAGAGGAGATCCAGACCAACAGAGAGATCTGTTAGAGAAACAGATCAAAGCCAGTAGCCTAGGCCAAAGTAGGCCTGAGACAGCAAACTCCAAGGGAGCAGACCAAAGCACAGGAGCACTGAGCTACCTCCAGGAACAGGAATAACCAACGGGGTAACTAGAACTGTGACACTGACTGTACCACGAGGAATTAGATTTAGATTCACTGGCACCTAGAAGATTATTCAACAGAATCTCAGACAGCCCCAACCACAGCTATTAGAGGAAAAGATGAGTAGAAAAGTTAAGATCACATGCTACACCACAAAGAGCAACACAATACCAGTAAAAGCTAAAGACCCCACAAAAGTAAGACCTGAACAACCAAATATGCATGAAACAGAAGAAAATGATCTAAAAAATAACCTCAAGAGAATGTTTGAAATTCTTAAAGATAAAATGAGAAATTACCTTAAAGAAATGGAGGAAAAAAACAAATAAAAAATTTAAGCAAATTGCTTAAAGAAAACCAAGAAAAAGAACTCAAACATATAAAAGAAACTATTCAGGACTTGGAAACTGAGATAGAAAAAAATAAAGAAAACACAAACCGAAGGAATTATAGAAACAGAAATCATGAGGAAAAGAGCAGGAACCACAAATGCAAGCATGAACAACAGAATACAAGAAATGGAAGAGAGAATCTCAAGCGCTGAAGATAGAGGAAATAGGCTCATCAGTTAAAGAAAACATTAAATCTAACAAAAGCTTAACCCCAAATATCCAGGAAATATGGGACAACATAAAAAGGCCAAATCTTAGAATAATAGGTATAGAAGAAGGAGAAGTTCAACTCAAAGGCACAGAAAATTTATTTAACAAAATCATAGAAGAAAATTTTCCCTACCTAAAGAAATTTATGCATATGAAGATACAAGAAGCTTACAGAACACCAAATAGACTGGATCCAAAATAAAAGTCCTCTCGCCACATAATAATCAAAATATTAAAGATACAGAGTAAAGAAAGAATATTAAGAGCTGCAAAGGAAAAAGGCCAAGTAACATATAAAGATAGACCTATCAGAATTACACCTGACTTCTCAGTGGAGACAATGAAAGCCAGTAGGTCATGGTCAAGCATTATGCAGACATTGAGAGACCATGGATGCCAGCTCAGACTACTATACCAAGCAAAACTGTCGATCACCATAGAAGGACAAAACAAGATATTCCATGACAAATCTAGATTTCACCAATACCTAGCCACAAACCCAGCCCTACACAAAATGCTAGAAGGAAAACTCCAACCCAAGGAAGATGACTACACCAACAAAAACACAGACAATTGATGATCTCATTACAGCAAAACCCAAAGAAGAAAAATATGCACAAATTAACATCACCAACGATGAAAACTAAATTAACAGGAGATAGCAACCACTGTTCATTAATATCCCTTAATATAAATGGACTCAACTCACCCTTAAAAAGGCACAGGCTAACAGATTGGATACAAAAACAGAATCCATCCCTCTTCTGCATACAGGAAACGCATCTCAACTTCAAAGACAGACATCCTCTCAGAGTAAAAGGTTGGGAAAACATATACCAATCAAATGGTCCTAAGACACAAAACTGGTGTAGCTATCCTAATAGCTAACAAAATAGACTTCAAGCTAAAATCATTCAAAAGAGACAAAGAAGGACATTCCATATTAGCCAGAGGAAAAATCCATCAAGAGGAAATTTCAATACTGAACATCTATGCCCCAAATACAAGGGCACCCTCATATGTCAAAGTAACACTTCAAAAGCTTAAATCGCCATGCTAGTTTGTCTATTGGTCATTATCCTAGTCATATTTAGGCAGCCATGTTGTTAAGGTATCATGGATAAAGCTTCCTTGTTATTTCTGAGAGACA